>RXON01000774.1:0-27709 GCA_009667805.1 Leptobrachium leishanense | reverse complement strand
AGAGGCGTGTGTGCGTGATTAGGAGACGTCAGACGCTGCTAATGTCCGGCCAACATAACGTCCAGACGCACAAAGTGTTTTATTGATGATCCGTACAAAATCACGGACGAAGAATGCGCATCGTATGACCGCTATCGCGTACTCCGTGAAAAAATGCGTCCATTCGTTCGAACGCACTTTTTCACAGACAACGTGAAAATGCGTTCGTCTGACCCTAGCCTTAGTACTAAAACGATTTAGTCAGAATTTTTGGATAATTTAGTTTTCGTATGACTCAAGAGATACGAAACTGCTCAGTACAGAAAACGAAAGAAACTAAAATAAAATGCACTACATTTTAGTGTCAGTCCTTTTTGTGATATTACATTGATGAGTGAAGGAGACCAGTAATGAAGAGCGCAACATCGCAAAGCTACAGAAAAGGTTTGTATGTGTAATCCTTCCCGACCCCTACCTGAAAATCTGACAGTGATAGAGCTCTAGAATACTCACTCGCAGCACAGACAGCCAGCACAGGAGAGGAAAACGTTACTTAACCCTTGCATGTCTATGAGGCAGACAAGATGATAAAAGCAGCTGGAGAAGGAAAACATTCAAATAAATTCACACTGAAAGCTAATGACAGAGGAGGGCTGGATAGTAAAAACCCTTTATAAACAGCAGCGCTGGGAGAAGAGAGGGACTTTATAAACCTGTGTTATCTCCCCTCCCGCTCTGTATAATAGGGGCTTAGGTCTGATACATTTTATATTATCCAGGATCACTATCCCCTTTCCTCATCTATAATACACGTTTTATATAAAGTCCCTCTCCTCTCCCAGTGCTGCTTGTTATAAAGGTTTTTACATCTGATACATTTAGTATACAGCTCTCACAGTTACTCTGTCATTATGAGCCTTCAGTGTGATTTATTTGAATGTTTTCCCTGGATTTAAAGTGCTTTATTTTATTATAAAAAAAAAAAAAATCGCACCAGTCATCTCTTCTCTGAGCTTTCAAACCGATTTATGTTAATATTCTCCCTCTCCCCTGCTTTTATATTCCTGTGTCTCCCCCACAGAGATACAAAGTTTAAGTAAAAGTTCCCTCTCCTGTGCTGGATTGCATTCCAAAGTTCTGCACCCTCCACATGCCAATGCAGTAGGATGTTCTATACAGAGAGGGGTATTAATTAATGCAGGTGGATGTTGTATATATTATACAGAGAGGGGTATTAATTAATGCAGGAGGATGTTCTATACATTATACAGAGAAAGTTATAAATTGAGGAGGATGTTCTATACAGAGAGGGGCATTAATTCAGGAGGATGTTCTATACATAATACAGAGAGGGGTATTAATGCAGGAGGATGTTATCTACATTATACAGAGAGAGGTATTAATTAATACAGGAGGATGTTCTATACATTATACAGAGAGTAGCCTTTTTTTAGCCCTTTAAATCCAGTGGCTGTGAGCGCTGAGACCAGCTGCTTGTTATATTATCTCTCAGTACAATGTATTAGGCTCAGCGGTTACAGTAACTGACTGTAACAGCGCTCAGAGTTTCAGTAAAACAAGGAAATATTGTTCTAACCTCATAAAAATATTATTTACTAGTTTTACTGAAACTCTGAGCGCTGTGATGAGCAGCAGTCAGTTACTGTAACAGCTTTGCCTGACACATTGTGCTGAGAGTGAGAGATACTGTAACAAGCAGCGATCTCAGCCCTCTGAGGAGCCACTACAATAGTAATTGTATCCACTGGTTTTCGGATGAAGGAAATTAGTTTTCATACTAAAGAACTGAAAACAAATTTCTTTAGTAACTAAATAAATTGCATTTTAGGACTAATCCATTAGTTCAAAACGAAATTTTGTGCTGTGCACATGTCTAACGCTCATAGAAAATATAACCGTAAACGCTCGCATGTTAAGGCTAGGGTCAGACTGAGGCAGTGCGAACGCGCGTTCTGGCGCACTTAATCACGGCCGCACTAGCAACAAATGCCAGGCAATGACAGCCAATATACGAAGTAAGGTCGCACGAAAGTCCGGCCGCGCAACGCAAGTGGAAAATGAACGCATTTTTCGAGAACGTAAAACCGCTAGTACGGTTGTACAGAGTGCGCTGCGTCCGCTAGCGGCGTGTGTGCGTGATTAGGAGACGTCAGACCCTGCTAATGTCCGGCCAACATAACGTCCAGAAGCAAAAAGTGTTTTATTGATGATCCGTACAAAATCACGGACGAAAAATGCGCAACGTATGACCGCTATCGCGTATTCTGTGAAAAAATACGTCCACTCGTTCGAACGTACTTTTTCACAGACAACGTGAAAATGCGTTCGTCTGACCCTAGCCTAAAATGTGAAAAAAAACACTTTACACCTTGTAAATTATTGAAAATTCAAATTTTATTGCATTTAAGGCTAGGGTCAGACTAACGCATTTTTCACGTTGTCCGTGAAAATGTGCGTTCGAAGAATGGACGTATTTTTTTCACGGAATACGCAATAGCGGTCATACGATGCGCAGTTTCATCCGTGATTTTGTACGGATCATCAATAAAACACTTCTTGCATCTGGACGTTATGTTGGCCGGACATTAGCAGTGTCTGACGTCTCCAATTCACGCACACACGCCTCTAGCGGACGCAGCGCACTCTGTACGTCAGTACTAGCGGTTTAGGCTAAGGTCAGACGAAAGCAGTTTTAACGTGCGTTTAGCCGCACGAAATCACGGCCGTACTAGCAGCAAATGACGTCCAATGCCGGGGAACATACGACGAACGGCCGCACGAAAGTTCGTCCGCGCAACGCAAGTGGCCAACGAACGCATTTTTTCGAGAACGTCAAACCGCTACTACTGACGTACAGAGTGCGCTGCGGCCGCATAGCGGCGTGGTGTGCGTGATTAGGAGACGTCAGACGCTGCTAATGTCCGGCCAACATAACGTCCAGACTCAAAAAGTGTTTTATTGATGATCCGTACAAAATCACGGACGAAAAGGCGCATCGTATGACCGCTATCGCGTATTCCGGGGGAAAATACGTACGTTCGTTCGACCGAACTTTTTCACGGACGACGTGAAAAATGCGTTCGTCTGACCCTAGCCTTAACGTTCTCGAAAAAATGCGTTCATTTTCCACTTGCGTTGCGCGGCCGGACTTTTGTGCGACCGTACATCGTATATTGGCCGTCATTGCCCGTCATCTGCTGCTAGTGCGGCCGTAATTATGTGCGCCAGAACGAACGTTAAAAGTGCGCTGGTCTGACCCCAGCCTTAGTTATAATATACAGACAGGATACATATAACACAGACGTATACATTAATTATACCGCAGAGAGGCGCTTCCCAGCAGTGTGTGGATTCATATGCTGCATTAATTATACCGCAGAGAGGTGCTTCCCAGCAGTGTGTGGATTCATATGCTGCATTAATTATACTGCAGAGAGGAGCTTCCCAGCAGTGTGTGGATTCATATGCTGCATTAATTATACTGCAGAGAGGCGCTTCCCAGCAGTGTGTGGATTCATATGCTGCATTAATTATACTGTAGAGAGGCGCTTCCCAGCAGTGTGTGGATTCATATGCTGCATTAATTATACTGCAGAGAGGTGCTTCCCAGCAGTGTGCGGATTCATATGCTGCATTAATTATACCGCAGAGAGGTGCTTCCCAGCAGTGTGTGGATTCATATGCTGCATTAATTATACTGCAGAGAGGTGCTTCCCAGCAGTGTGTGGATTCATATGCTATATTAATTATACCGCAGAGAGGCGCTGGCCGCAGTGTGTGGATTCATATGCTGTTTAATTATACCGCAGAGAGGTGCTTCCCAACAGTGTGTGGATTCATATGCTGTATTAATTATACCGCAGAGAGGTGCTTCCCAGCAGTGTGTGGATTCATATGCTGCATTAATTATACTGCAGAGAGGCGCTTCCCAGCAGTGTGTGGATTCATATGCTACATTAATTATACTGCAGAGAGGTGCTTCCCAGCAGTGTGTGGATTCATATGCTGCATTAATTATACTGCAGAGAGGCGCTTCCCAGCAGTGTGTGGATTCATATGCTGCATTAATTATACCGCAGAGAGGAGCTTCCCAGCAGTGTGCGGATTCATATGCTGCATTAATTATACTGTAGAGAGGCGCTTCCCAGCAGTGTGTGGATTCATATGCTGCATTAATTATACCGCAGAGAGGTGCTTCCCAGCAGGGTGTGGATTCATATGCTGCATTAATTATACCGCAGAGAGGTGCTTCCCAGCAGTGTGTGGATTCATATGCTATATTAATTATACCGCAGAGAGGCGCTGCCGGCAGTGTGTGGATTCATATGCTGCATTAATTATACTGCAGAGAGGCGCTTCCCAGCAGTGTGTGGATTCATATGCTGCATTAATTATACCGCAGAGAGGCGCTTCCCAGCAGTGTGTGGATTCATATGCTGCATTAATTATACCGCAGAGAGGTGCTTCCCAGCAGTGTGTGGATTCATATGCTGCATTAATTATACTGCAGAGAGGTGCTTCCAGCAGTGTGTGGATTCATATGCTATATTAATTATACCGCAGAGAGGCGCTGGCCGGCAGTGTGTGGATTCATATGCTGTATTAATTATACCGCAGAGAGGTGCTTCCCAACAGTGTGTGGATTCATATGCTGCATTAATTATACCGCAAAGAGGAGCTTCCCAGCAGTGTGCGGATTCATATGCTGCATTAATTATACTGTAGAGAGGCGCTTCCCAGCAGTGTGTGGATTCATATGCTGCATTAATTATACCACAGAGAGGCGCTTCCCAGCAGTGTGTGGATTCATATGCTGCATTAATTATACTGCAGAGAGGAGCTTCCCAGCAGTGTGTGTATTCATATGCTGCATTAATTATACTGTAGAGAGGCGCTTCCCAGCAGTGTGTGGATTCATATGCTGCATTAATTATACTGTAGAGAGGCGCTTCCCAGCAGTGTGTGGATTCATATGCTGTATTAATTATACTGCAGAGAGGAGCTTCCCAGCAGTGTGTGGATTCATATGCTGCATTAATTATACCACAGAGAGGCGCTTCCCAGCAGTGTGTGGATTCATATGCTGCATTAATTATACCGCAGAGAGGCGCTTCCCAGCAGTGTGTGGATTCATATGCTGCATTAATTATACCGCAGAGAGGCGCTTCCCAGCAGTGTGAGGATTCATATGCTGTATTGCAACCTATGGGTTAAAAAACCTTGTTTCTTAAAAAAAGTTAGGAAACCTATTTCACCAAAAATGCCTAAAAAAATCCTAAAAGGATAATTCAGTAAAGAAACTTACATTCTATTGGTAGTAAATCTACTTTCCATTCTTAAATACCACAATAGAAAAAGTAAGTGGCTCGATGCTCATTTTCCTACAGAGCACCGCAATTATGGAATAACCTCCCAGACACCATCAAATCTTCCCCCAGTCTAAAGTCCCTTAAGAGCTCCCTATTAACATACCTCAATACGGAATGCACCTGTAAACATGTAACACAGTGACTATTTACAGAATGCACCTGTAAACATGTAACATAGTGACTATATACAGAATGTACCTGTAAACATGTAACACAGTGACTATTTACAGAATGCACCTGTAAACATGTAACACAGTGACTATATACAGAATGCACCTGTAAACATGTAACACAGTGACTATATACAGAATGCACCTGTAAACATGTAACACAGTGATTATTTACAGAATGCACCTGTAAACATGTAACATAGTGACTATATACAGAATGTACCTGTAAACATGTAACACAGTGACTATTTACAGAATGTACCTGTAAACATGTAACACAGTGACTATTTACAGAATGCACCTGTAAACATGTAACACAGTGACTATATACAGAATGCACCTGTAAACATGTAACATAGTGACTATATACAGAATGCGCCTGTAAACATGTAACACAGTGACTATATACAGAATGCACCTGTAAACATGTAACACAGTGACTATATACAGAATGCGCCTGTAAACATGTAACATAGGGACTATATACAGAATGCACCTGTAAACATGTAACATAGGGACTATATACAGAATGCACCTGTAAACATGTAACATAGGGACTATATACAGAATGCACCTGTAAACATGTAACATAGGGACTATATTCAGAATGCGCCTGTAAACATGTAACACAGTGACTATATACAGAATGCACCTGTAAACATGTAACACAGTGACTATATACAGAATGCACCTGTAAACATGTAACACAGTGACTATATACAGAATGCACCTGTAAACATGTAACACAGTGACTATATACAGAATGCACCTGTAAACATGTAACACAGTGACTATATACAGAATGCTCCTGTAAACATGTAACACAGTGACTATATACAGAATGCACCTGTAAACATATAAACAGTGACTATATACAGAATGCACCTGTAAACATGTAACACAGTGACTATATACAGAATGCACCTGTAAACATGTAACACAGTGACTATATACAGAATGCTCCTGTAAACATGTAACACAGTGACTATATACAGAATGCGCCTGTAAACATGTAACACAGTGATTATATACAGAATGCATCTGTAATCATGTAACACAGTGACTATATACAGAATGCACCTGTGAACATGTAACACAGTCACTATATACAGAATGCTCCTGTAAACATGTAACACAGTGACTATATACAGAATGCACCTGTAAACATGTAACACAGTGACTATATACAGAATGCACCTGTAAACATGTAACATAGTGACTATATACAGAATGCGCCTGTAAACATGTAACACAGTGACTATATACAGAATGCACCTGTAAACATGTAACACAGTGACTATATACAGAATGCACCTGTAAACATGTAACACAGTGACTATATACAGAATGCACCTGTAAACATGTAACACAGTGACTACATACAGAATGCACCTGTAAACATGTAACACAGTGACTATATACAGAATGCACCTGTAAACATGTAACAGTGACTATATACAGAATGCACCTGTAAACATGTAACAGTGACTATATACAGAATGCGCCTGTAAACATGTAACAGTGATTATTTTACTTACATATATATTTTCTGTGTTAATCTGTATATTTGTGTTGTTTTTTTAATATCTTGCATTGTATTACTTTGTATTTCTGTAACTGTAACACTTCAATGTTCTTGAATCCAGGACATACTTGAAAACGAGAGAAATCTCAATGTATCCGTCCTGGGAAAATACTTTACAACTATATAAATAACTAGGTGTAAAGCCTGCCCAGAGGGCAGTCTATTGATAAGTGTGGTGCATTGTGCATGGTTCTGTGCTCTGTGCCGTTTATTCTGTTGTGCTCGGCTCTGTGCCGTCTATGGTACTGTGCTCGGCTCTGTGCCGTCTATGGTACTGTGCTCGGCTCTGTGGCGTTTTTATTGTGCTCGGCTCTGTGGCGTTTTTATTGTGTTCGGCTCTGTGGCGTTTTTATTGTGCTCGGCTCTGTGGCGTTTATTCTGTTTTGCGTTTATACTGCCCCTGCTCATGGATATATGCCCCAACACGTGGATACTGCCCCAGCTCGTGGATACTGCCCCAGCACGTGGATACTGCCCCAGCACGTGGATACTGCCCCAGCACGTGGATACTGCCCCAGCACGTGGATATTGCCCCAGCACGTGGTTATTGCCCCAGCACGTGGATGGATACTGCCCCAGCACGTGGATACTGCCCCAGCACGTGGATACTGCCCCAGCACGTGGATATTGCCCCAGCTCGTGGATATTGCCCCAGCACGTGGATATTGCCCCAGCACGTGGATACTGCCCCAGCACGTGGATACTGCCCCAGCACGTGGATATTGCCCCAGCTCGTGGATATTGCCCCAGCACGTGGATATTGCCCCAGCACGTGGATATTGCCCCAGCTCGTGGATACTGCCCCAGCACGTGGATACTGCCGCAGCTCGTGGATATTGCCACAGCACGTGGATACTGCCCCAGCACGTGGATATTGCCCCAGCACGTGGATATTGCCCCAGCACGTGGATGGATACTGCCCCAGCACGTGGATACTGCCCCAGCACGTGGATACTGCCCCAGCTCGTGGATACTGCCCCAGCATGTGGATATTGCCCCAGCACGTGGATACTGCCCCAGCTTGTGGATATTGCCCCAGCACGTGGATACTGCTCCAGCTCGTGGATACTGCCCCAGCACGTGGATATTGCCCCAGCTCGTGGATACTGCCCCAGCACGTGGATATTGCCCCAGCACGTGGATACTGCCCCAGCACGTGGATACTGCCCCAGCACGTGGATATTGCCCCAGCTCGTGGATACTGCCCCAGCATGTGGATATTGCCCCAGCACGTGGATACTGCCCCAGCTGGTGGATATTGCCCCAGCACGTGGATACTGCCCCAGCACGTGGATACTGCCCCAGCACGTGGATATTGCCCCAGCACGTGGATATTGCCCCAGCTCGTGGATACTGCCGCAGCTCGTGGATATTGCCACAGCACGTGGATACTGCCCCAGCACGTGGATGGATACTGCCCCAGCACGTGGATACTGCCCCAGCACATGGATACTGCCCCAGCATGTGGATATTGCCCCAGCACGTGGATACTGCCCCAGCACGTGGATACTGCCCCAGCACGTGGATATTGCCCCAGCACGTGGATACTGCCCCAGCACGTGGATACTGCCCCAGCTTGTGGATATTGCCCCAGCACGTGGATACTGCCCCAGCACGTGGATATTGCCCCAGCACGTGGATACTGCCCCAGCACGTGGATGGATACTGCCCCAGCACGTGGATATTGGCCCCCCAGCTCGTGGATATACTCACCTACATCGGCCCTCCAGCGATGGCGGTCCCGCTTCCAGCGTTCTCTCTCTCTCTCTCCGTTGGTCGCCGGGATGACGTCACGAAAGCCTTTGACCCCCGGGAATGCTCTCGAAACACGAAAATGGTGAATTTCGTCCGAATTTCAATTCGGAACAAAACCAATTATACATTTCTAGTTAGGGTTACTATTTGTGCTTGTTTTAGGGTTAGATTACTATTTGTGCTTGTTTTAGGGTTAGGTTACTATTTGTGCTTGTTTTAGGGTTAGGTTAATATTTGTGCTCGTTTTAGGGTTAGGTTATTATTTGTGCATGTTTTAGGGTTAGGTTACTATTTGTGCTTGTTTTAGGGTAGGTTACTATTTGTGCTTGTTTTAGGGTTAGGGTTACTATTTGTGCTTGTTTTAGGGTTAGGTTACTATTTGTGCATGTTTTAGGTTTAGGTTACTATTTGTGCTTGTTTTAGGGTTAGGTTACTATTTGTGCTTGTTTTAGGGTTAGGTTACTATTTGTGCGTATTTTAGGGTTAGGTTACTATTTGTGCTTGTTTTAGGGTTAGATTACTATTTGTGCTTGTTTTAGGGTAGGTTACTATTTGTGCTTGTTTTAGGGTTAGGGTTACTATTTGTGCTTGTTTTAGGGTTAGGTTACTATTTGTGCATGTTTTAGGTTTAGGTTACTATTTGTGCTTGTTTTAGGGTTAGGTTACTATTTGTGCTTGTTTTAGGGTTAGGTTACTATTTGTGCTTGTTTTAGGGTAGGTTACTATTTGTGCTCGTTTTAGGGTTAGGTTACTATTTGTGCATGTTTTAGGGTTAGGTTACTATTTGTGCTCTATGACGGAATGGATGTTGTCCGCCTGCGGGTGTGCTCTATCTGCGTGCCCCACAGCGCTTACCGCTGGCCCGACTACCGAGTGGCACGGCACTCGGCGTCTCGTGCGGCCTGCAGTGACCCTGGGGAAGGGTTAGCGGGCGGTGGAGGGGACCCCTGCGTGGAACCAGCCCGACCACTGAGCAACACGGCACTCAGCGTCTCGAGCAGCTGGTTCACTGACCTTGTGTGTGTGGGAGCGTCTGCGGAGCGGGCGTACGGATACGGGGATCGGATCTTCCCCGGATGAATATTCGGATCTTATGTGATCTCAGTCGGATGAATATTCGGATCTTGTGTGATCTCATTTTGCGATTCGACCGGATGGTCCGAATCGGCCATTTTCCGATCCGATCATTCTGACCGGATCCACGAGGCCCTGGGAAAATGGTGGCGGGCAAGGCATACAAAGGAATTTACATACATTTCACAATACACAACTGGGGACACTTTTTACACCACACACAAAACCACATCTAATAAAAATATAAACGGAACTCCGTGGGTGCAACGGCACCTAACAGTCTATGGGCAAAACCCCGTCACCATGAACCGCCCCTGGCTGAGGTGTTGGGCCATTCCGTGACACTCCTCCCCTCCCAAGGTCCGACGCACCCGGTTGGACCCCAACGGGTCGTAACGGGGTAAGTCGGGCTCCCCAATCCCCTGGTTCCCGGGCCGACTGCCGCAATAACCCATCTGCGTTACCGTTTTGCGACCCGGGCCGGTATTGAATGGTAAAGTTAAAGGGTTGGAGAGCCAGGCTCCACCGCAACAGGCGACCATTTTCCCCCGCCACTCGGTTGAGCCACACCAAGGGGTTATGGTCGGTCATCACGGTGAAGGACCGACCGTAGACATAGGGTTGGAGCTTCCATAGGGCCCAGACCAAGGCCAGGCACTCCTTCTCCACCGCAGCATACCCCACCTCCCGTGGCAACAGCTTCCGGCTGATGAACGCCACCGGATGATCCCCCCCGTCGTCCCCCACTTGGCTTAGGACAGCTGTGACGGAACGGGGTGTCACCGTCCGCCTGCGGGTGTGCTCCAATCTGCGTAACCCCCTTTTATGCTGACGGCCCGACTACCGAGTTGCGACACTCGGCGTCTCGAGCGGCCGTATGGGACCTTGTGATGGTGTGAAGGGAACCCCCGTGTGAGCCCAGCCCGACCACCGAGTGACGGCACTCAGCGTCCCGAGCAGCTGGTCACTGACCTGGTTTGGAGGGTTTATTTCGTTTATAGATCGGTTCGGATCTTCCGGCGGTAGACGGGTGAATATTCGACCAGCCAGGAATATTCGGATCGTCCGGCGGTTGGTGCGGGCACACACTTCGCGGCACGGATTATTCGGATCTTCCGGCAATAGTACAGGGACGGGCGTTCAACTGATTCGGATCGCGAAGCGGTCGATGCGCTCACTTACTGAACCGACTCCTCAGCAGCTGGATGAGGGGTTGTGTAGCCGATCAGAATATTCAACCGCGCGGCGGTCGATGCGCCCGCGCCGGAGTCCTCGAACCTCACGCGGCTCGGCTCAGTAGTAAACACTGTACAGGCGGCCAAGAATATTCATTCGCGCGGCGGGCGTTGCACGCACTCTGCACCCGACTTGAACCAGCTCTGCGCCCCGAATATCGCGCGGGATCTCGGATGCGTGAGAAATGAGTAGGAAATCAGAGACATGAGGCGCTGCTGCATGAACTCAGGAACAACTCCTCTTTATTAACACAGACACATGCCTTTGTAACCTCTACCATGAGCTCCACATCTGGGAACCACCCCTGCCCGCGCCCACAGGTCTCATTGGCCACAACACTTGGGGGAGTTGCCGATGTGGGACAGGAAGAACTGAATCGGCCATTTTACCTTCCTGATTCACCCGATCAGCCACGAGGCGATGGGAAATGGCGGCAACACAACAGACAGATACGTTTCACACACATGAACACTGTGTTTATAAAAAAACTGCTGGTATTTTGACTGTCCTTAAGGGGATAATTGTCTGTGCAAACAGTCTCTGGCTGAGGGTGATAAGCCATTCCCTCACACTCCTCCCCCTCCCCAAAGTCCGACGCACCCGGTTGGACCCCAACGGGTCGCACCGGGGAAGTCGGTGTTCTCAGGTCCATAGTCCGTTGGGAGAGGCCTAGTCACCAGGCTTCTCCATTTGGCCCGGCGGCTGTGCCAAGCGGGGAGAGGCCACACAGGCCTGGGGTCACCACCTCGGGCAACAGGGGTCGGTGGCGGAACCGGGGCACGGCCCGGGCCACCTCTGGTCACTCTCGCACCTGGGAAAACCGAGGGCCAACTGCCTGCGGCCTAAGCGCCTGGATCAATTGCTGAGGGGAACAGTGGCTGCGTGGGGCCGTCAGGCCACAGGGTTGGGGAAATGGGCAGAGCGGACGCAGGCTCTGCCCTGGGGCCAGCGCGTCGGCCGGGCAGGGACCTCCTTGTGGGAGGGTGGCTCCTGCCATCTCCCAGGCGATCAGTGGCTGCGAGCAAAGCAGCTGGGGTGACCCTGGCTGCTCCTCAGGGTATACAGCCGGAAGTGGGCAGAGGCCAGCGGCACTCTGCCCCGTGAGCAACTCTTCTGCTAGGGAATCAGGTGCTGAGACAACTTTCGGGGGGTCGGAGAAGGACAGTGGCTGCAGGGTCACCAACTCGGAAAACCCCTGCAGCTCCTCCGGATAGTCGAGAAATGGGCAGATGCCAGCGGCACTCTGCCCCGTGGCCAGCTCTTCTGCTGGAGAGGGAAGTACCGGAACAAAGTCCAGGGGGTTGGATGGAGTAAGCGGCTGTGGACTCAACAGCTCAAAAATATCCCCTTCCTGCTCTTTGGCACAGAGGGAAAAGGATGGACAGAGGCCAGCGGCGCTCTGCCCCGTTGCTAGCTCCTCCGCTAGGGGGTTGAGTGCGGTAACAACTACCGGGGGGTCGGAGGGGAACGATGGCGGCGAGCTCAACAGCTGGTGTGAACCCGGCGGTTCCTCAGAACATTCAGACTGTGGGCAGAGGCCAGCGGCGCTCTGCCCCGTGGCCAGCTCTTCCGCTGGGTGGTGGGATACAACGCTGGTATCCAGGGAACCGGAGAACGACAGCTGCGGGGTCGCCAGCACGGAGAAATCCTGCGGCTCCTCAGGGCATTCGGCAAGTGGGCAGAGGCTAGCGGCACTCTGCCCCATGGCCAGCTCTTCCACTGGGGGGTTAGATGCAGGCACAACTTGGGAGGGGTCGGGAAAAAACAACGGCTGCGTGCCGAACAGCTGGGGTGAACCCGGCTGCTCCTCAGGGCATACCACAGGGAGTGGGCAGAGGCCAGCGGCGCTCTGCCCTGTTGCCAGCTCTTCTGCTGGGAGGACAGGTTCTTCAACCTCCAGAACCATCAAGGGCTGTACGCTCAACAGCTGGTGGGAACTCGGCGGCTCCTCAGAACATTCGGACCGTGGGCAGAGGCCAGCGGCGCTCTGCCCCGTTGCCAGCTCTTCCGCTGGAGAGGGAAGTACCGGAACAAAGTCCAGGGGGTTGGATGGAGTAAGCGGCTGTGGACTCAACAGCTCAAAAATATCCCCTTCCTGCTCTTTGGCACAGAGGGAAAAGGATGGACAAGAGCCAGCGGCGCTCTGCCCCGTTGCTAGCTCCTCCGCTAGGGGGTTGAGTGCGGTAACAACTACCGGGGGTCGGAGGGGAACGATGGCGGCGAGCTCAACAGCTGGTGTGAACCCGGCGGTTCCTCAGAACATTCAGACTGTGGGCAGAGGCAGCGGCGCTCTGCCCCGTGCCAGCTCTTCCGCTGGGTGGTGGGATACAACGCTGGTATCCAGGGAACCGGAGAACGACAGCTGCGGGGTCGCCAGCACGGAGAAATCCTGCGGCTCCTCAGGGCATTCGGCAAGTGGGCAGAGGCTAGCGGCACTCTGCCCCATGGCCAGCTCTTCCACTGGGGGGTTAGATGCAGGCACAACTTGGGAGGGGTCGGGAAAAAACAACGGCTGCGTGCCGAACAGCTGGGGTGAACCCGGCTGCTCCTCAGGGCATACCACAGGGAGTGGGCAGAGGCCAGCGGCGCTCTGCCCTGTTGCCAGCTCTTCTGCTGGGAGGACAGGTTCTTCAACCTCCAGAACCATCAAGGGCTGTACGCTCAACAGCTGGTGGGAACTCGGCGGCTCCTCAGAACATTCGGACCGTGGGCAGAGGCCAGCGGCGCTCTGCCCCGTTGCCAGCTCTTCCGCTGGACCCGCGGACACGGCCACGTGTCTTCCGGCAGGTTTAGGAGAACAATTTCTTCTCTGGGCCACTCGGCCCATCACACGGCCCATCCTGGTCACTTGGCACCTGCTGTGCCTCTTCAAACCGGGCCGGCTCTTCTACTGTGGTCTCGATGAGGACCCATGAGCACATCTCGGGCTCTTCCCTCTCACAGTCTCTTTCAGGGGGCAGCGCCTCCTCCCTGACTTCTTGGCGGACCTCGTCCTGCCACTCAGGTCCAGTGGGCTCCATCATGGACCCGTGGTACTGATCCAGGCTCTCTTGCAGCCTTCTCAGAAAATCACGGTCCATGTCCTCGACGGGGAATGTGGCGTCCTCGAATGTGACTCCAGGCGGGCTGTAAGTCCCTGTCCAAGGTCCGCTGGGCTGTGCGGGTTCCCCAATATAGGCTCCAGTCGAGCTGTAAGTCCCGTACGGGGTATCGCTGGGGGGTGCAGAATCCCAGGGTGAAGCTCCAGTCGAGCTGTAAACCTCATCCCACGGATCTACGGAATAAGAGTCAGGGTTAACATATTCAATCTGTGTCTCCCAGAGCGCCGCCAACCGCAGCTCGTGCTGACGCTCCTTTTCTTGCTCTTCCTCTTGCTGAGTCTCCTGGATCGCCTTTCTTATCTCGGCCTCCGTTGGGGCAGCTCCGAGCAGGGCGATCCGCTGCCGAGCTCTCCGGACGAAGGTACTTTCCGCTTCCTCAACCAGGACAGGGGTGGGGGCGGGTGGCGTCACCACCGCCGCGCGCACCCGGTCTAGTGCCTGCAACTCCTTAATTAAGGTCTTCCGGCGCTTAGAGCCCGGGGTACCTCCACGACACTCCAGCATGTCCCGCAGGGTGTCTCGGGTGTAGTAGCTATACGTGGCCATGATGAATTCTTCGGGGTGATGTTATACGTTGCAGAGAGCAATCCCACCGCTGCCACCAGTGTGACGGAACGGGGTGTCACCGTCCGCCTGCGGTGTGCTCCAATCTGCGTAACCCCCTTTTATGCTGACGGCCCGACTACCGAGTTGCGACACTCGGCGTCTCGAGCGGCGCCGTATGGGACCTTGTGATGGTGTGAAGGGAACCCCCGTGTGAGCCCAGCCCGACCACCGAGTGACGGCACTCAGCGTCCCGAGCAGCTGGTCACTGACCTGGTTTGGAGGGTTTTTCGTTTATAGATCGGTTCGGATCTTCCGGCGGTAGACGGGTGAATATTCGACCAGCCAGGAATATTCGGATCGTCCGGCGGTTGGTGCGGGCACACACTTCGCGGCACGGATTATTCGGATCTTCCGGCAATAGTACAGGGACGGGCGTTCAACTGATTCGGATCGCGAAGCGGTCGATGCGCTCACTTACTGAACCGACTCCTCAGCAGCTGGATGAGGGGTTGTGTAGCCGATCAGAATATTCAACCGCGCGGCGGTCGATGCGCCCGCGCCGAGCAGAGTCCTCGAACCTCACCGCGGCTCAGTAGTAAACACTGTACAGGCGGCCAAGAATATTCATTCGCGCGCGGCGGGCGTTGCACGCACTCTGCACCCCCCGACTTGAACCAGCTCTGCGCCCCGAATATCGCGCGGGATCTCGGATGCGTGAGAAATGAGTAGGAAATCAGAGACATGAGGCGCTGCTGCATGAACTCAGGAACAACTCCTCTTTATTAACACAGACACATGCCTTTGTAACCTCTACCATGAGCTCCACATCTGGGAACCACCCCTGCCCGCCCCCACAGGTCTCATTGGCCACAACACTTGGGGGAGTTGCCGATGTGGGACAGGAAGAACTGAATCGGCCATTTTACCTTCCTGATTCACCCGATCAGCCACGAGGCGATGGGAAATGGCGGCAACACAACAGACAGATACGTTTCACACATGAACACTGTGTTTATAAAAAACTGCTGGTATTTTGACTGTCCTTAAGGGGATAATTGTCTGTGCAAACAGTCTCTGGCTGAGGGTGATAAGCCATTCCCTCACAACAGCTCCCAGTCCGAACATTGACGCGTCTGTATGGACAACAAAACGTTTGTTATAGTTGGGAGCTGCTAGCAGGGGAGCTTGGGTCAGGGCGGCCTTCAATTGCTGGAAGGCCTGTTCGCACTCCGGGGACCACAGGACTTGGCGGGGCAGGGATTTCTTCGTCAAGTCAGTCAGGGGTTTGGCCAGGTCACTGTAATGGGGTACGAACTTCCTGTAGTACCCCGTGGTGCCCAGGAAGGCGAGGACCTGGGTCTTGGTCACAGGGGTGGGCCAATCTAGAATGGCCTCTATCTTGGCGGGCTCTGGCCGTTGTATCCCGCACCCCACCCGGTGGCCCAGATACTGTACTTCGGCCATCCCCACTTTACATTTCTCAGGCTTCAGGGTCAGGTTGGCGTCCCTAATCCGGCCCAAGACGGTCCCTACATGGTCCAGGTGTTCCTCCCAGGTCTGGCTATAGATGGCTATGTCATCCAGGTATGCGCAAGCGAACCCCTGGAGGCCATCGAGGAGGCGATCGATTAACCGCTGGAAGGTAGCAGGGGCGTTCTTCATCCCGAACGGCATGACTCGAAATTGGTACAAGCCAAACAGGGTGATGAAGGCCGACTTCGAGGTCGCCTCCTCAGCAAGGGGAATCTGCCAGTACCCCTTGCACAGATCGACCGTGGTCAGAAAATGACCCCGGGAGATCTGGTCTAGCAGCTCGTCGACTCGGGGCATGGGATAAGCGTCCGTAATGGTACAGTCGTTTATCCGCCGATAGTCGACGCAGAACCTGGTGGTGCCGTCTTTCTTGGGCACCAGGACCACGGGCGACGCCCATGGACTGGCTGACGGTTCAATGACCCCAGCTCCAACATCTCCCGGATCTCGGCCCGCATGGACTCGCGGACCGCTTCCGTGAGCCGGTATGCAGGTTGCCGAAGGGGTCTCTGACCGGGCGTGTCCACTTGATGAACGGCCTGGTCAGTGTATCCCGGGAGAGCCGAGAAAACCCCCGGGTAGTCGTGGAGCAACTGCCGCGCCTGCGCCTGCTTTTCGGGCCCTAACTCCTCCCCCAGCTGCACCTGATCCACCCCGGAAGGCTGCTTGGCTATCCCAGGGAGTTCTACCAAAGGAAATGGTTCCGTCTCCTCGGTAGCCGGCGCGCATATGGCGTCCACCGACTCCGGGCGTTCATGGTAGGCCTTCAGCATGTTGACGTGGAACGTCCGCTGGATTCTGGTGTCTGCGCAACTAACAACCACATAGGTGGTATCCCCCAGTTGGGTTACCACCCTGTAGGGGCCTTGCCAGGCCGCCTGCAGCTTGTTCTGCCGCTGTGGTTTCAACACCAGAAACTTCTGCCCCACGAGGAACGAGCGACTGCAAGCAGCGCGGTCGTACCACGCCTTCTGCTGAGCCTGGGCCGTTTCCATGTTCTCCTGTACGAACCCCGCGAGTTCTGCCAAGCGCTCCCGGAGCTTCAAGACATAACTCAAGACAGGAACCCCATCTTCCTCCTGTTCCCCTCCCACTGAGCCCTAACCAAATCCAGAGGCCCCCTCACCTGGCGCCCATATAACAGCTCGAAGGGGGAGTATCCGGTGGATTCCTGAGGAACCTCCCGGTAGGCGAACAGTAAGTGGGGCAGATACTTCTCCCAATCCCTTCCTTTCGTGCACAAAGGCCCGGATGAGCTGTTTCAGGGTCCCATTAAACCGCTCGCACAGCCCTTTGTCTGGGGGTGATACGGGGCGCTGTGCAGCGCCTTAACACCACAGAGACGCCAGAGCTGCTGGGTGAGCTCAGCGGTGAACTGGGTACCCTGGTCGGATAGGATTTCCAGGGAAACCCACTCTCGTGAACACCCGTAGAAGAGCGTCCTCTACGTTGTCCGCCTGGATGTTGGCCAAGGCCACAGCCTCGGGTACCGGGTGGCATAATCCACTACGGTGAGTATGTACCTCTTACCGGTGGCACTGGCCGTGGCAACGGCCCAATGATGTCGACCGCCACCGGCTAAAGGGCTCCTGGATGATGGGCATGGGTGCAGGGGCACTTTTGGGTGATCCCCTGCCTTCCCAGTCTTTTGGCAAACTGGGCAGGTGCGGCAATACTCGCGGGTGTCTTCGCTGAGGCGGGGCCAGAAAAACACGCGCGCCAACCGGTGCCCGGGTTTTCTTCTGCCCTAGGTGACCTGCAAGGGGTATATCGTGAGCCAGGCGCAGAAGTTCCTGTCTAGGGCCCTGGGGTACTACCATCTGCTTCTGCGGAACCTGCTTCTCTTGGACCCCTCCCTCGCGGTGTACCGGTAGAGAAGCCCATCCTCCCACTCTATCCTGTCATTTCTTTATCGTCGAGGCCTCGACCGGCCCAATCCCGGTAGCACTGTAACGTGGGATCGGTCTGGGTCTGGTGGCGAAGCGTCTCCGGGGAGCTCCACGGGGGGGGGTCAGGTGGAAAGGGAGGAGTCGGGATTCGTCTGGGTATAGGAAGTCGGGGAGGTTTTGGTTGGGATCTCACCTGGGTCCCGATCGGAGTGCCCCTGTCGTGGCGTTGGCTCTGTTGCCTAGTGGTTACTGGGGTGGCCGCATCTGTGGAATAAGAAGAGACCAGCCTTCCCAAATCGTTACCAAGGAGCACCTCAGCTGGCAATTGGTTCAACAACCCCACCCTCACCACTTTCTCCCCGGTCCCCCATTCCAGATGAACCCGTGCCGTCTCAAGCCGGAGAACCTTCCCTCCGGCCACCCGCACTGCGATGGTGTTGTGCAGGCGGTCATTCTGCTGGACCAAGTGGGGCCGTACCAGGGTAATAGTAGCCCCAGAGTCCCGAAGCCCCTCCGCGGCCCGCCCGTTTATCCACACCGCCTGACGGTGATGATGGCGGTTGTCGGCCGAGGCGGCTTGCACGGGGTCTGCCTCGTGTAGCCGCTCCCATTCTTCCGGGACCTCCGGCCACGGGGCTTCAGTGTCGCAGCAATGGGCGGACGATGAAGATCTGGCGGGCGGTCGGGCCAAATCCGGCCGGTTGGGGCAATTCTGCTTGTAGTGCCCATCTTGGTTGCACCCATAGCAACGGACGTTGGCCAAGTTGTTGGGCCGACTGGTGGGTCGGGCTGCCGGTGTCCGAACCGCCGGTGTTGGAGGTGGAGGAGCAGGTAGAGCGGGGCGGAAGGGCAGGGATCGTTCCCCCCCGGTAACCTTCCGAGTGTCAGTATACTCATCTGCCCAAATAGCCGCTTGCTGCACTGTTTGGGGTTTCTTATCACGCACCCACTCCTGGATGGCGGAGGGGGTGTGCTCGAAGAACTGCTCGAGCAGTAGCAGCTGGGTAATCTCGGTCACCGTCTCCGCTTTGCTACCCAGGAACCAGGTGCGCAAGTCCCGCTGCAATCGGTGGGCCCACTCAACGTGGGTAGCGCCATTGGGCCGGCGAGAATTCCTGAACTTCGCCCGGCTGGCTTCCGGGGTCACAGCGAACCGGCTCAGGAACGCCTGCTTCACGTGCGTGTAGTTGGTGGCCTCCTCGTCTGGCACCGTGCGGTAGGCCTCGGCGGCCCGACCGGTCAACTTGCACGCCAGGATTCTCACCCAGTCGGCACGGTGTACTTCGTGCACTTGGCACAGGCGTTCAAAGTCCTGGAGGTAGCTCTCTATCTCTTCTTCTGTTTCACGGAACTCCTTGAACGCCTGAAAAGGCACTTTGCGCCCAGTGGAACGGTCCGAATGAGGGCTGCTGTTCCGTCGGCCCCGCACCTCAGCCAGCCATAGCTCGTGCGCACGCTCTTTGTCTCGCTCCACGCGCTCTTTGTCTCGCTCCGCGCGCTCTTTTTCTCGCTCCACGCGCTCTTTTTCTTGCTCCACGCGATCGTTTTCACGCTCCTCTTCCTGTCTAATCTCCCGAATCAAACTCTGCATGACGGCCTCCGATGGGGCCGCTCCATAGATGACGGCCCGCTGCCGCACCTTCCGGTGGAGATCGCTTTCGTCGGACTCAGCGGGGACAGGTGCCGGTGCGGTGTCAGCGGGTAACACTGCGAACGCCGCCCCTTGATCTAATCTCCGTAGCTCCTCAATCATAACATCCCGGCTCTTGGAGCCCGGGGTGCCTCCCCGATTCTCCAGCATGCCACGCAGGATGTCCCGCTTGTAGGCACCGTACTCGGCCATAGGGAGGGTCTCCTTGGGGTCTGCAGAGAGCCTATCCCACCGCTGCCACCAGTATGACGGAATGGATGTTGTCCGCCTGCGGGTGTGCTCTTATCTGCGTGCCCCACAGCGCTTACCGCTGGCCCGACTACCGAGTGGCACGGCACTCGGCGTCTCATGCGGCCTGGAGTGACCCTGGGGAAGGGTTAGCGGGCGGTGGAGGGGACCCCTGCGTGGAACCAGCCCGACCACTGAGCAACACGGCACTCAGCGTCTCGAGCAGCTGGTTCACTGACCTTGTGTGTGTGGGAGCATCTGCGGAGCGGGCGTACGGATACGGGGATCGGATCTTCCCCGGATGAATATTCGGATCTTATGTGATCTCAGTCGGATGAATATTCGGATCTTTCACTTGCCGCTCGATATACCGAAGCGCGGTAGACGGGCCGCGCCTTCGGATCGGATCTCGGAACCTCGGTCGAATATTCTTAAGACTGATGCCCATACTCTGCACCTCTGTCCTGATGCGGGATGCAGGCACAGGGTGTTCGTTTCGGATCTTCTCTGGACGCGGCACTCTGAGACCGCGCGGGATCTCAGAAAATACGGCCGATAATAAAAGTCACCAGGCGAAGCTGAATGCACTAGTAAATCTGCTTTATTTTTACACATCACATATATTTATAAACTCTAACACAGTATCAGAACAATGGGAATCCCTGCCCGCCCACACAATTCCCATTGGCCCTCGCTGGCAGGAGGCACCCGGGACCCGATTCGTATTGGCGGGTACGAATCGGGTAGTTGCCGATTCGGACCGGATGGTCCGAATCGACCATTTTGCGATTCGACCGGATGGTCCGAATCGGCCATTTTCCGATCCGATCATTCTGACCGGATCCACGAGGCGCTGGGAAAATGGCGACGGGCAAGGCATACAAAGGAATTATCATACATTTCACAATACACAACTGGGGACACTTTTTACACCACACAAAAAACCACATCTAATAAAAATATAAACGGAACTCCGTGGGTGCAACGGCCCCTAACAGTCTATGGGCAAAACCCCGTCACCATGAACCGCCCCTGGCTGAGGGTGTTGGGCCATTCCGTGACATGCTCGTTTTAGGGTTAGGTTACTATTTGTGCTTGTTTTAGGGTTAGGTTACTATTTGTGTTTGTTTTAGGGTTAGGTTACTATTTGTGCTTGTTTTAGGGTTACTATTGGTGTTTGTTTTAGGGTTAGGTTACTATTTGTGCATGTTTTAGGGTTAGGGTTACTATTTGTGTTTGTTTTAGGGTTAGGGTTACTATTTGTGTTTGTTTTAGGGTTAGGGTTACTATTTGTGTTTGTTTTAGGGTTAGGTTACTATTTGTGTTTGTTTTAGGGTTAGGTTACTATTTGTGCATGTTTTAGGGTTAGGGTTACTATTTGTGTTTGTTTTAGGGTTAGGTTACTATTTGTGTTTATTTTAGGGTTAGGTTACTATTTGTGTTTGTTTTAGGGTTAGGTTAATATTTGTTTTAGGGTTAGGTTACTATTTGTGTTTGTTTTAGGGTTAGGTTACTATTTGTGCATGTTTTAGGGTTAGGGTTACTATTTGTGTTTGTTTTAGGGTTAGGGTTACTATTTGTGTTTGTTTTAGGGTTACTATTTGTGTTTGTTTTAGGGTTTAGGTTACAGCTTGGAAAAAAGACGAGACAGAGGAGATATGATAGAAACATTTAATACGTAAAGGGAATCCACAAGGTAGAGGAAGGAGTATATTTAAAAGGAAACAAAGTAGCAAAAAGAAGACATAGTCTTAGATTAGAGGGGCAAAGGTTTAAAAGTAACATCAGGAAGCATTATTTTACTGAGAGGGTGGTGGATGCATGGAACAGTCTTCCAGTAGAAGTGGTAGAGGCCAAAACAGTAATAATGAATTTAAGCAAGCATGGGATAGGCATAAGGCTATCCTAAACAAAAGCTAAATCCAGGTAAAGTATCCATGTAATTGGGCGACTAGATGGGCCGAAAGGTTCTTATCTGCCGACATTTTTCTATGTTTCTAGGTTACTATTTGTGTTTGTTTTAGGGTTAGGTTAGTATTTGTATTTGTTTTAGGGTTAAGTTACTATTTGTGAATGTTTTAGGGTTAGGTTACTATTTGTGCTTGTTTTAGGGTTAGGTTACTATTTGTGCTTGTTTTAGGGTTAGGTTACTATTGGTGTTTGTTTTATGGTTACTATTTTGCATGTTTTAGGGTTACTATTTGTGTTTGTTTTAGGGTTAGGTTACTATTTGTGCTGGTTTTAGGGTTACTATTGGTGTTTGTTTTAGGGTTAGGTTACTATTTGTGCATATTTTAGGGTTATGACGGAATGGAGATGGTGTTCCGCCTGCGGGTGTGCTCTATCTGCGTGACCCCCGTCGCTTACCGCTGGCCCGACTACCGAGTGACGCGCACTCGGCGTCTCGTGCGGCCTGGCGTGACCCTGGGGAAGGGTTAGCGGGCGGTGGAGGGGACCCCTGCCTAGAACCAGCCCGACCACTGAGCCATACGGCACTCAGCGTCCCGAGCAGCTGGTTCACTGACCTTGTGGGTGTGGAGTGCGTCTGCGGGCGGCCGTGCGAATCTGGGGATCGGATCTGCCGCGGAGGAATATTCGGATCTGATTGCGGAGGAATATTCGGATCTTATGTGGAGGAATATTCGGATCTTTAAACGGATGAATCTTCGGATCTTACGGGAGCGGCTGAATCTTCGGATCTGATCACCGCTCACTTGGTATACCGAAGCGCGGTACGCGGCCGCGCCTTCGGTTCGGATCTTAAGTCCGTTCTGATCTTAAGTCTGGACACCGCACCCTGAGACCGCGCGGGATGCTCAGACAGTATATGCGGCGGAGAGTAAAGGACATCAGGCGAGGCTGGATGCACTGGAAAATCTGCCTTTATTTTTCACAACACATACATTTATCACTTTACACACTTATGAATACAATGGGGATCCCTGCCCGCCCACACAAGTCCCATTGGCCCTCGCTGGCAGGAGGCACCCTGGCCCCGATTCGTATTGGCCGTTACGAATCGGGGAGTTGCCGATTCGGCCATTTTACGATCCGAGTATTCTGATCTGAACCACGAGGTGATCAGAAAATGGCGGCGGGCGTGGCAGACAAAGGGAAAATACATTACGCAATAAACCAACGGGGAACACTTTATTACACCACACAATAATCACATCTAAATAACGTACTTATAAAACTAGGTGCGTGCCACCGCACCCAAGTGTCCATAGCCACCACTGTCCCTGCACCGCCCCTGGCTGAGGGTGCTGGGCCATTCCGTGACACTCCTCCCCCTCCCCAGTTCGACGCACCTGGTCTGACCCCACCGGGTCATACCGGGGAAGTCGGTGCTCCCAGGCCCATAGTCAGTCTGGGGAGGCCGAGTCACCAGGCCTCTCCATTTGGCCTTGCGGCCGTGCCAGCTTGGTCGGGACCCCATGTCCTTCGAGTTTCCCCCGGCTGGGCGAGAGGACATACATCTGGCCCGGCGTGCCTCCTGTGTCCCCTCCAGGGTTACTGCTCACCCGGGGAACCCGGGTGCTAAATGCACACGCCCCGGGTGCCCAGGTCAGCCGTGGGAAAGCACCGTGGCTGCGTGAGGCCCCCGAGCCCAAGGGTTGCCAAAATGGGCAGAGGCCCACGGCGCTCTGCCCCGTTGCCAGCTCTTCCGCTGGATGGCCAGGTACGGACACGGCAACTGAAGGAGCAAATAGAGCCAAACCTGGCTGCTCTTCCCTGCAGCCGACGAAGGGAACAAATGGATGCCACAGCAGTTGCACGGGGTCAACCTCACTCTGCCCCTCGGGGCGAGTTGGGGAAGACGGGCAGAGGCCAGCGGCGCTCTGCCTGGCGTCAGCTCTTCCGCTGGGTGGAAATCCTTTGCGGGAGGATGGTTTCTTTCCCCCCCGGGACCGTCACTGACTGCGCACAACCCAGCCCGGGGGACCATCTGTCTGCCCCACCTGGCAGACTGTGGGTAGTGGGCAGAGGCCAGCGGTGCTCTGCCCCGTGGCCAGCTCTTCAGCTGGGTGAGGATCTCCTTGCGGGAGGATGGTTACTTCACCCCCCGGGGCAAACAATGGTTGCGCCAACCCATCCCGGGGGAACCATCCGTCTGCTCCACCGGCAGACTGTGGGTGGTGGGCAGAGGCCAGCGGCGCTCTGCCCCGTGGCCAGCTCTTCAG
This sequence comes from Leptobrachium leishanense, assembly GCA_009667805.1. Classification (NCBI taxonomy): domain Eukaryota; kingdom Metazoa; phylum Chordata; class Amphibia; order Anura; family Megophryidae; genus Leptobrachium; species Leptobrachium leishanense. The sequence continues at coordinate 3,388 of RXON01000774.1, read as the reverse complement.
CTGGGTGGATCTCCTTGCGGGAGGATGGTTACTTCACCCCCCGGGGCAAACAATGGTTGCGCACAACCCATCCCGGGGGAACCATCCGTCTGCTCCTCCTGGCAGACTGTAAGCAGTGGGCAGAGGCCAGCGACACTCTGCCCCGTAGCCAGCTCTTCCGCTGGTGGGCGATCTCCTTGGGGAGGAAGGGTCACTTCACCCCCCGGGGCAAACAATGGTTGCGCACAACCCATCCCGGGGAGACCATCCGTCTCCTCCCCCGCTGGACCCGTGGCCTCGGCCACCCTGTCCTCTTGCGGGGTGAAGGGGGTAACTTCCTCAGTCGAAACCCCCACGGGCACCCATGGGTCCGCCTCGGCCTCCCATAGGTCCCAAACCTGGGGACTGTCGACTTCCTCCGCCGACCCGTCCCACCACGGGGAGCTCAGGCTCGACTGCGGAACGCCGTCCAACAGTCTACGATAAGCCACCTCGAGCTCCCACTCTCGCTCGGCTAGGGACTCCAGCTCCTCAAACACTGAGTCCCTGCTGTCTGACGGAATCTCCAGTTCCCGTCGCTCCAGGATGTCTTCCATCCGTTCCTCCGTCTCCTCTCCAAACTCGGGGTCGGCGGCCATGCTCGCGTAGAGCAGCCCCGTGCCTCCGTAGCGAGGCCCTGCAATGGAACTGCCCCCCATCGGGCGCGCTGTCGGAGAGGCGGTTAGCCACCGGAGCGCGCGGTACACGGCGTCCAGTGCGATCTCCTCCTGCACCAGACTCCGGAGCTCGGCTTCCCACTCCTCTGGGGCCCGACCTTGCAGGAACGCTGCTCGCACATCGTACTGCACCCGATGGACGACAGCGTCGGAAGGAATGTACGCACCATGGCAGTCCCGCTCATGGTCCAGGGCCTCGTACCACAGTTCCTCTGTGGACCTCTGGTCCTGCTCCAGGCCCTCCTGCAGCTCTCTTGCCAACACGACTTTATGTCGGCGAAGGTGCCAGCGCAGGAGCACCGCTCCTCAATGGGGAATGTGGCGTCCTCAGATGCAGCTCCAGGCGGGCTGTGAGTCTTCATCCGAGAGGTCGCGGGGATAAGTGACGTCCTCAGTACAGGCTCCAGGCGAGCTGAGAGTCCCGCAAGCGTAGTCACTGGGGGTTGCAGATTCCCCAGGTGAAGCTCCAGTCGAGCTGTGAGCCTCGACCCAGGGTTCCACAGGATAGGGTTCGGGGTTCCAATCTTCTGGCTCTGCTCCGCGGAGCTCTGCCAACCGCAGCTCGTGCTGGCGGTCCTTTTCCTGTTCAACCTCACGGTAGAACTCCCGGATCACCCGGCATCTGTCCGCCGTCGCTGGGGCATCCCCGAGCAGGGCAATCCGACGCCGCACCTCTCGGAGGCCAGCATCTTCCTCCACCTCCGCGTGGACAGGGCTGGGGACGGGCGTCATCGCCTCGTCCTGATCCATCCTAGTCAGCTCCTTGATCAGGGTCTTTCTTTTCTTGTTACCCGGCGTTCCTCCCCGGTTCTCCAACATCCCACGCAGGGTGTCCCGGTCATAGTAGGTGTACACCACCATGGCGTAGGTCTCCTAGGGGTCTGCAGAGAGCGATCCCACCGCTGCCACCAGTATGACGGAATGGAGATGGTGTTCCGCCTGCGGGTGTGCTCTATCTGCGTGACCCCCGTCGCTTACCGCTGGCCCGACTACCGAGTGACGCGCACTCGGCGTCTCGTGCGGCTGGCGTGACCCTGGGGAAGGGTTAGCGGGCGGTGGAGGGGACCCCTGCCTAGAACCAGCCCGACCACTGAGCCATACGGCACTCAGCGTCCCGAGCAGCTGGCTCACTGACCTTGTGGGTGTGGAGTGCGTCTGCGGGCGGCCGTGTGAATCTGGGGATCGGATCTGCCGCGGAGGAATATTCGGATCTGATTGCGGAGGAATATTCGGATCTTATGTGGAGGAATATTCGGATCTTTAAACGGATGAATCTTCGGATCTTACGGGAGCGGCTGAATCTTCGGATCTGATCACCGCTCACTTGGTATACCGAAGCGCGGTACGCGGCCGCGCCTTCGGTTCGGATCTTAAGTCCGTTCTGATCTTAAATCCGTTCTGATCTTAAGTCCGTTCTGATCTTAAGTCCGTTCTGATCTTAAGTCTGGACACCGCACCCTGAGACCGCGCGGGATGCTCAGACAGTATATGCGGCGGAGAGTAAAGGACATCAGGCGAGGCTGGATGCACTGGTAAATCTGAGTTTATTTTTCACATCACATACATTTATCACTTTACACACTTATGAATACAATGGGAATCCTGCGCCCGCCCACACAAGTCCCATTGGCCCTCGCTGGCAGGAGGCACCCTGGCCCCGATTCGTATTGGCCGTTACGAATCGGGGAGTTGCCGATTCGGCCATTTTACGATCCGAGTATTCTGATCTGAACCACGAGGTGATCAGAAAATGGCGGCGAGCGTGGCAGACAAAGGGAAATTACATTACGCAATAAACCAACGGGGAACACTTTATTACACCACACCATAATCACATCTAAATAAACGTACTTATAAAACTAGGTGCGTGCCACCACACCAAGTGTCCATAGCCACCACTGTCCCTGCACCGCCCCTGGCTGAGGGTGCTGGGCCATTCCGTGACAAGGGTTACTATTTGTGTTTGTTTAGGGTTAGGTTACTATTTGTGCATGTTTTAGGGTTGGGGTTACTATTTGTGTTTGTTTTAGGGTTAGGTTACTATTTGTGTTTGTTTCAGGGTTAGGTTACTATTTGTGCATGTTTTAGGGTTAGGGTTACTATTTGTGCATGTTTTAGGGTTAGGGTTACTATTTGTGTGTGTTTTAGGGTTAGGTTACTATTTGTGCTTGTTTTAGGGTTAGGTTACTAATTGTGCTTGTTTTAGGGTTAGGTTACTATTTGTGCTTGTTTTAGGGTTAGGGTTACTATTTGTGTGTGTTTTAGGGTTAGGTTACTATTTGTGCTTGTTTTAGGGTCAGGTTACTATTTGTGCTTGTTTTAGGGTTAGGTTACTATTTGTGCTTGTTTTAGGGTTAGGTTACTATTGGTGTTTGTTTTATGGTTACTATTTTGCATGTTTTAGGGTTACTATTTGTGTTTGTTTTAGGGTTAGGTTACTATTTGTGCTTGTTTTAGGGTCAGGTTACTATTTGTGCTTGTTTTAGGGTTAGGTTACTATTGGTGTTTGTTTTAGGGTTAGGTTACTATTTGTGCATATTTTAGGGTTACTATTTGTGTTTGTTTAGGGTAGGTTACTATTTGTGCTCGTTTTAGGTTAGGTTACTATTTGTGCATGTTTTAGGGTTAGGTTACTATTTGTGCATGTTTTAGGGTTAGGGTTACTATTTGTGCAGGTTTTAGGGTTAGGTTAC
>RXON01000773.1:0-39692 GCA_009667805.1 Leptobrachium leishanense | reverse complement strand
CAAGAACAATTCGCAGGGGTAGAAAAGTGGATCGCAAATAACAAACTTTTTCTAAATACTGACAAAACTGTTACAATGCTCTTTGGAACCGCACCTAAACTACACAAATTGCAAACACCCCATCTATGTGTTGGGACAAAATCAAATAGCACGCTGACCACAGTCACTGCTCTCAAATACCTAGGTATGTGGTTAGACCCAAATCTATCTTTTGGCCCCCACATCGAAAAACTCTCATCTAAACTCTACCCCAAACTAGGTGCCCTGTACAGAAACAATCCTGCCTGAGCCCCGCGGTAAGAAAGCAGATTGTACAACAAATGCTTATGCCAGCCATTGAATACGGAGATGTAGTGTATGCAGCCGCCCCGCAAACACACCTCAGAAACTTACTACATTGTATAACTCATTCTGTCGCTTTGTGCTACAATGTAACTACATGACACACCATTGTGACATGTTAAAAGAACTAAACTGGCCATCACTGGACTCTAGACGCACCCCTCCACCTTTCAACCTGGTGTTTAAGAGCTTTTCTGGGAAGCTACCACCCTACCTGAATATGCTGCTTCCCCGGCAGTTCCCTCATCCTATAACCTCAGATCCAGGACCAGCACCTTACTTGCAATACCGCAATACAAAAAGAAAATGGCTCGATCCTCATTTTCCTACAGAGCACCGCAAATATGGAATAACCTCCCAGACACCGTCAAATCTTCCCCCAGTCTAAAGTCCCTTAAGACTTCCCTATTAACATACCTCAATACGGAATGCACCTATAAACATCTAACATAATGACTTTATTTCCTCCATATTTATTTTTCTGTTAATCTGTATATTTGGTCTTGTGTTAATTTCTTGCATTTTACTATTTTTTGTATTTCTGTAACCAATCAATGTTCTCGAACCCAGGACATACTTGAAAACGAGAGAAATCTCAATGTATCCTTCCTGGTAAAATCCTTTTATAAATAAATAAATAAATAGATAATAGAAGATAGATAGATAGATGATAGGGATATATAGATGATAGATAGATAGATAGATAGATAGGATAGATATGGGATATATGATAGATAGATAGATAGATAGATTGGATAGATAGATAGTAGATAATAGATAGATAGATAGCCACTTCCTCCTACAGTGCCCAAGTATCAGCACTGAGGGAAACTCACTTCCAGAGACTCTCCGCTCTCATCCCGGACTTCACCTCTATAGAAGAGACGAGGAAATCACATCATACTGGGGAAGAGGAACCGGCGGTGAAAATATCTGCCCAATACGTTACAGAATGTCACAGACTGAGAGGAAACATGAGAGATCCTGGAGGACTTATAAATCCCCAACACGGACTCACCCCCATCCCCCTTTACATTATCCCTTACCCCTGATAATGTCCATGGACTTGCCCATTCCCCCCCATAATATATGTCCACTACCCGCCCTCCTCCCCATATGCTTTGGCAATGCTAAAATGTATTTGGTCCTGCCAATAAAGCTTGATTTGATTTAGATAGATATGGGATAGATAGATAGATAGATAGATAGATAGATAGATAGATAGATAGATAGATATGGGATAGATAGATATGGGATAGATAGATAGATAGATAGATAGATAGATAGATAGATAGATAGATAGATAGATAGATAGATAGATAGATAGATAGATATGGGATAGATAAATAGATAGATAGATAGATATGGGATAGATAGATAGATAGATAGATAGATAAATAGATAGATAGATAGATAGATAGATAGATATGGGATAGATAGATAGATAGATAGATAGATAGATATGGGATAGATAGATAGATAGATAGATAGATAGATAGAATAGATAGATAGATAGATAGATAGATAGATAGATAGATAGATAGATAGATAGGATAGATAGATAGATAGATAGATAGATAGATAGATAGATAGATAGATAGATAGATATGGTATAGATAGATAGATAGATAGATGGATAGATAGATAGATATGGGATAGATAGAAATGGGATAGATATATAGATATGGGATAGATAGATAGATAGATAGATAGATAGATAGATAGATAGATAGATAGATAGATAGATAGATAGATAGATATGGGATAGATAGATAGATAGATAGATAGATAGATAGATAGATAGATAGATAGATAGATAGATATGGGATAGATAGATAGATAGATATGGGATAGATAGATAGATAGATAGATAGATAGATAGATAGATAGATAGATAGATAGATAGATAGATATGGGATAGATGGATAGATATATAGATAGATAGATAGATAGATAGATATGGGATAGATAGAAATGGGATAGATAGATAGATAGATAGATAGATAGATAGATAGATAGATAGATAGATAGATAGATAGATAGATAGATAGATATGGGATAGATAGATGTGGGATAGATAGATATATATGGGATAGATAGATAGATAGATAGATAGATAGATAGATAGATAGATAGATAGATAGATATGGGATAGATAGATATATATGGGATAGATAGATAGATATTAGATAGATAGATAGATAGAAATGGGATAGATAGATAGATAGATATATATGGGATAGATAGATATATATGGGATAGATAGATAGATATTAGATAGATAGATAGAAATGGGATAGATAGATATATAGGATAGATAGATAGATAGATAGATAGATAGATAGATATATATGGGATAGATAGATAGATAGATAGATAGATAGATAGATAGATAGATAGATAGATAGATATGGGATAGATAGATATGGGATAGATAGATATATATGGGATAGATAGATATGGGATAGATAGATAGATATATATGGGATAGATAGATATATATGGGATAGATAGATAGATAGATAGATAGATAGATAGATAGATAGATAGATAGATAGATAGATAGATAGATATGGGATAGATAGATATGGGATAGATAGATAGATAGATATGGGATAGATAGATATATATGGATAGATAGATAGATAGATAGATAGATAGATAGATAGATAGATAGATAGATAGATAGATGATAGATATATGGGATAAGATAGATATATATATGGGATAGATAGATATTAGATAGATAGATAGAAATGGGATAGATAGATATATATGGGATAGATAGATGAGATAGATAGATATGATATAGATAGATAGATAGATAGATAGATAGATAGATAGATAGATATGGGATAGATAGATAGATATATGGATAGATAGATAATGGATAGATAGATAGATATTATTGGGATATAGATAGATATATATGGGATAGATAGATAGATAGATAGATAGATTAGATAGATAGATAGATAGATAGATAGATATGATAGATAGATAGATAGATAGATATGGGATAGATAGATAGATATGGGATAGATAGATAGATAGATAGATAGATAGATAGATAGATAGATAGATAGATAGATAGATATGGGATAGATAGATAGATAGATAGATAGATAGATAGATAGATAGATAGATAGATAGATATGGGATAGATAAGATAGATAGATAGATAGATAGATAGATAGATAGATAGATAGATAGATAGATAGATGATAGATAGTATGGATAGATAGATATATATGGGATAGATAGATAGATAGATAGATAGATAGATAGATAGATAGATAGATAGATATGAGATAGATAGATAGATAGATAATATGGGATAGATAGATATGGGATAGATAGATAGATAGATAGATAGATAGATAGATAGATAGATAGATAGATAGATAGATAGATATGGGATAGATAGATAGATAGATAGATAGATATTAGATAGATAGATAGATAGATAGATAGATAGATAGATAGATAGATAGATAGATAGATAGATATGGGATAGATAGATAGATAGATAGATAGATAGATTAGATAGATAGATAGATAGATATGGGATAGATATGATAGATAGATAGATAGATAGATAGATAGATAGATAGATAGATATGGATAGATTATATAGATAGATATAGATAGATAGATAGATAGATATGGGATAGATAGAAATGGGATAGATAGATAGATAGATAGATAGATAGATAGATAGATAGATAGATAGATAGATAGATATGGGATAGATAGATAGATAGATAGATAGATAGATAGATAGATAGATATGGGATAGATAGATAGATAGATAGATAGATAGATAGATAGATAGATAGATAGATAGATAGATATGGATAGATAGATAGATAGATAGATAGATAGATAGATAGATAGATAGATAGATAGATAGATAGATAGATAGATTGGGATAGATAGAAATGGGATAGATAGATTAGATAGAATAGATAGATAGATAGATAGATAGATAGATAGATAGATAGATATGGGATAGATAGATATGAGAGATAGATAGATAGATAGATAGATAGATAGATAGATAGATAGATAGATAGATAGATAGATAGATAGATAGATAGATAGATATGGGATAGATAGATAGATATTAGATAGATAGATAGATAGATAGATAGATAGATAGATAGATATGGGATAGATAGACAGATATTAGATAGATAGATTGATATATAGATATGGGATTGATAGATAAATAGATTAGATAGATACCGTATATACTCGGGTATAAGCTGACCCGTGTATAAGCCGACCCCCCTACTTTTTCCCAAAAAACCTGTGAAAACTTATTGACTCGCGTATAAGCCTAAGTGGGATATTGCCCGAGCTCACACATGGATATTGCCCCAGCTCACACATGGATATTGCCCCAGCTCAAACAATGGATTTGCCCTAGCTCATGGATATGCCCCAGCTCATGGATTTGCCCCAGCTCATGGATTTGCCCCAGCTCATGAATTTGCCCCAGCTCATGGATTTTCCCCAGCTCATGGATATGCCCCAGCTCATGGATTTGCCCCAGCTCATGGATTTGCCCCAGCTCATGGATTTTCCCCATGTCATGGATATGCCCCAGCTCATGGATTTGCCCCAGCTCATGGATATGCCCCAGCTCATGGATTTGCCCCAGCACTCACCTGGATATTGCCCCAGCGGCAGCCAGCTCTCACATGGATACTTGCCCCAGCTCCGGATCCAGCAGGGGTTGAGGGGGCCCAGATGCCGGGCAGCGGGAGTGCCTGCCCGGTCCTGAACAGCGTGTGAGTACGTCCGTGTTGAAGGGGATGCGGCTGCGTGCGTGCGCAGGTCACGCGGTCCGGCCAGTCAGGTGGTACAGAGACTCAGTACCACCTGATTAGCCGGACCACGTGACCGGCTGCGCCTGCACGCAGCCGCATCCCCTTCAACACGGACGGACTCGCGTATAAATCGAATCGCGTTTTTTTGACTCAAAATCTGAGTAAAAAAACTCGGCTTATACGCGAGTATATACGGTAGATAGATAGATAGATAGATAGATTGGGATAGATAGATAGATTGGGATAGATAGATAGATATGGGATAGATAGATAGATAGATATGGATAGATAGATAGAGATAGATAGATAGATAGATAGATAGATTAGATAGATAGATAGATAGATAGATAGATAGATAGATAGATATGGGATAGATAGATAGATAGATAGATAGATAGATAGATAGATATGGGATAGATAGATATGGGATAGATAGATAGATAGATAGATAGATAGATAGATAGATAGATAGATAGATAGATATGGGATAGATAGTGTAGCGATGGTTTAAATCCTGCCGCTGTAATTACTCGTTTCTGGCCACCAGGGGGAGACGAACGCAATGTAAACCAATACTGGACACTTTCGGACTACGTTTTCCAGCAGGCTTTGGGGCAGGGACAGGAAGTGGGTGGGGAGGACCGAGAGACATCCGCAACCTCGTGGAGAAGAGAGCCAGTGCGCGCCAAGGGGTGAAGAGAGCAAGACGCACGTGAGACAAGGAGCGATTGTGACCAGGCCGGAGCGCAGGTGCTGCCTTGCGGAGCTGGAGATTGGCTTAAATCACTTGCTAGAGACCTAGTAATTAGGGATGAGCTGTTCGGGTTCGGACGGTTCGGAGTTCGACCCGAACTTTGGCAGTTTGAAAGTTCGCGAATTTTGAACTTTTTGGGCGTGTTCGGTTCGAGTTCGAAAAAAAAAAAGAAATTTTGAAAAAAGTATAGAAAATGCTTAAAAAAATACTAAAAAATCTAGAAATAAAGAGACTCTTTACTGCAGAATATTATAAGCAACGGTTTATTAGATATTGAATTAAAAACTAATGTGTACGTGGAAAGATTATCAACTCTAAATGACCTCTGTTCACAAAAGGGCATAACACCAGGTGTTTTTAGTCTGGTAATCAATTTGATACATTGTACAATATAGTGAGGGGTGGGGTGGTGTCTGCTTCTGATTGAGATTTGAGAATTAATTTCCCTAAAACATCCTAATATGCTGCATTTAACCCTTTCGCTGCTGAGGCTTTTCACACCTCTGTGCTGAGGTCATTTTTACCGCTTTCGCTCATCATGTTTAACCGCGTTTTGTAGCCATATTTTGATATATGACCCAGACATATTATATATCGTTCTTTCCGGCAGACTTGGCAGATTCATAATATGTCATTATTATATATATATGTTATGTCATGTCTGTATATTATAACAAAAAATGCAATAAAATTAGAATTTTCAATAATTTATTATGTGTAAAGTGTTTTTTTTCACATTTTAACTTGCGTTCGTTTGCGGTTATATTTTGTATGGGGTGCGCTTGTTAAAAAAATTAGAAATGGGGTCTCGTTACATTTTTTTTTTGGAGACAATTTCGCATTTTTTAACAAACGCACCGCATACAAAAATCGTTAGTGCAGCATTATTGTTCACATTATAATTGAAATGGGAACAATATTGCTGCATTAACAAAACAAAAACAAACAAAAAAACTTGTTTATTTTTTTTTAGAATTTTTTTTTAAATATTTTTTTTTTTTTTTTTTTTAAAAAAAAAAAAATCATGCTCATGTTTAGTATCCTTGGAAAGGCCATGCTCTGGCCAATCCAACGATATCAAACATTAACCCCTAGCTGCCACGGATCGGGAGATAGGGGGTTCATTGGAACCCCCTATCTCCCTCCACCATTGGTGGCAGCTAGGGGTTAACTCCAGGACTGGCGTCATCGTGCTATGCATGATGACGCCAGTCCTCAGGGGGAGTTCCTTGAGGCTTGGCCAACATCCAAGATGTCAGCCAGCTCCAGGAGAGGATCATAATCCGGCGCTTTTCAGCGCTGATTTGTGATCCGGCTCCCCAGGGGTTAATCACAGCCACCATTTGGAAGGGCAGGCTGTGCCCTACCAAACGGTGCCTGGATTAACCCTCTGCCCCCCGGCGATCGGGAGGGAGAGAGGTCCGAAGGACCTCCCCCCCTCCCTTTCAGGCGCTTCCTTCGCACATGCGGGGGGGGCGCCTGAATTAGATGTCATCGCGCCGCCGCAATGACATCTAATTGCTCCGCCGGGGTCCTGGAGTGCTGGGCTGACATCCAAGATGTCAGCCCACACCGGGGGGCGCAGCAATCCACCAGAATCCGGCTGATTGCTGCCTCCTGTGCATGAACGCGCTCAGCGCGTCCATAGCACAGGAGAACCACTTGGCTGGACGCGCTGAGCGCGTCCATAGCAGCCAAGTGGTTAACTGGTGTTTGAAAAAAATCTAAAGCAATGTTATTTTTCACCTCGGGATTAAACATTCACAGGGTTATTCAGAGAGCGGTGAAAAGCAGGAGAATAACTGGAGAAGTGAAAATTCTAGGTCAAAATAGCCAAACCAGAAAAATTCTCCCATTTAACTCACCTTCCAAATTGGCTATTTGGTCTAGATTGTTCTCTTCTCCAGCCAGTTCTCCTGGCTTTCACCTCTCTCTCGGGGTTGTTCAGAGAAAGGTGAAAACCAGGAGAATGGCAGGAAAAGAGAACAATCTGGACCAAATAGCCGATTTGAAAAGTGAGATAAGGCTAGGGTCAGACTAATGCAATTTTCGCAGCGACCGTCAAAAAGTGCGTCCGAACGTATTGCCGTATTTTTTCACGGATTGCGCGAAAATGGTCATACGATGTGCATTTTTGTGCGTGATTTTTTACGGATCCAAACCAGGAAACTTTGGGTGTCTGGACGTTATGTTGGCCGGACATGAGCAGGGTCTGACATCTCCAAATCACGCACACACGCCGCTAGTGGACGCAGCGCACTCTGTACGTCCGTACTAGCAGTTCTGCATTCTCGAAAAAATGCGTTCATTTTCCACTTGCGTTGCGCAGCCGGACTTTCGTGCGACCGTACTTCGTATATTGGCCGTCATTGCCCGTCATTTGCTGCTAGTGCGGCCGTGATTAAGTGCGCCTAAACGCACGTTAAAAATTCGCTAGTCTGACCCTAGCCTAAATGGGAGAATTTTTCTGTTTTGGCTATTTTGACCTAGAATTTTCCATTCTCCAGTCATTCTCCTGCTCTTCACCGCTCTCTGAATAACCCTGGCAGGGTTATTCAGAGAAAGGTGAAACTCAGGAGAATGACCGGAGAATGGAAAATTCTAGGTCAAAATAGCCAAACCAGAAAAATTCTCCCATTTATCTCACTTTCCAAATCGGCTATTTGGTCTAGAATTTTCCATTCTCCAGTCATTCTCCTGCTTTTTAGGGATGTGCATTTCGGGTTTCGGAATTTCGGAATTTTCACGAAATTTCCCGATTCGTGTTTTCGGATGCGGCCGAATTTCCGAACATTTTTAGATCCGAAAATGGCAGATCCGAAAAGTTTTCCGAGCCGAAACGAAATATTTTCGGAATTTTCGAATGGACTTGAAATGTGTCAAATCGAAATTTATTGCTTTGAAACGAGGAGAACAGACGTTCCGAAAAAAAGAACATTTCCGAAATTACGAAAAGTCAATACAAAAAACGAGCAAAGTGACACGAAAATACGAAAAACGGTCGAAATTCCGAAAACATGTACAATTCCGAAAAACGAAAATTTCTGAAATTACGAATAGTCGATACAAAAACCGAGCAAAGTGACACGAAAATACGAAAAATGGTCGATATTCCGAAAAAAAAATGTACACGAAAAACGAATCGAGCCGAACCGAATCGAAACAGAAATCGGTCGAAAAGAGCCGAATCGTAAAGTTTAAAAATCCGAAAAATCGAACCGAATCGAACCGAAAAAAAAATCGGTGCACAAGCCTACAGCTTTTCACCGCCAAAAAATCAGTAAACTTTTTCTGCGTGTCCGAAAATGTCTCCTCTTTTCATACAGACTGCCGCCCAAGCAGTTGTTTATGGATAGATTAAAGGAAAAGCATTTACCGTCATTTGAAATGTCATGTTTTGTTTTTTACATATTTCTATACATCCTAGAAATCCGCCACTTCACGGGCAGGTTATGGGGACCTCCTAGGCACGATATTTGAAGGAATTTTTGGTTTTTATTTTTAACCCTTATTTCATGGAAAACTCACTGTCCCTTTAAAAACGTTTTTTTTTAAACTTTTTGTCCTTGTTTCCTGTCCCCAAGGCACTACCCGGACCCCCATACACCTTTTATGGCAAATATGTAGCATATATGCCCTCTTGGAGGGCACTCTAAAAAACCAAATTTTCAGCCCCATTGACTTGCATGGGGGTTCGGGTTCGGTCCCGAACAAATGGGAAGTTCGGGTTTGGGCTCGAACCGAACTCGGGGAGTGTTCGGCTCATCCCTACTAGTAATCCATCAGTGAGAAGTTTATACAGATACAGAGCTGCAGAAGGACCCCGAGTTAGGAGACCGCTATGATCTGATGGGAGTGCAGGCGGTAAGCTGAGCATCTTGTGGCAGAAACGGACAAGCAAGACAAGCGGATCCGGTGGCACAGAGTCCCAGTCAAGTCGAGCGGAAAGACGTCCCGGGTCAAGCAGAGCGCAGAGTATCTGGCAGATGGGTGAGAGGCCTTCCCGGCCACAGTAAAATAATAAAGCACGCTGCAGTTTGTCTAAACCTACAGGGCGCCAACGTGACTAGCTAGTCGAAGACACATTGAAATCATTCACTGGCCAGTTGAATCTAGTACCTGGGTACCAACACACGCATACACGCACACCTTCTTGGGACACAACCTGTACGGGACTCACATTCCAGCAACGAAGGGGTTAAAATTCCTTTTTCTTTTCCGCTGCGCATTTCTCGCATTACGAACTTCTGTAAATATATATGTATACCGTGCTGCTCTATATATGCCAGTTTATTTGAGATCAGTAAACTATATAACTATAAAATCCACAACAGTGCTGGCGTATATTTATTCCCTAGTGCGGGGAGACTGACCCGAGGTTTAAATTCAGCGGCTCCTCCGGGAGTGAGCGCTACACGTGGGGGCTCGTCCGGGATCCAGTCTCTGGAAAAACCGCATTTAAACGGTTAAATATGGATCCAGACACTGCTGCCAAATGGTGTGAGGAGCAAAGTAGTCAGATAGAATTATGTATAGTCATGGATATTCCTGCAGACACTTGGGCCGAAGATCAGATTCGCCGGGCCGTGGCCGAGCTGACACCAGATCATCGGGGGTTAATCCTGGACATTAAAGCGAACCCAGATACCTCTCACACGTATGTTCTTTTTGAATGGAGAAAGGGTGTTCCAGTGTGTTTTCAGGGCGCGAGCGTGAAGCTGACCGATGAGGTGGAAGTTCAACTGATTCAGCCAAGTGCGCCATGTGGCGATCCCGTGAGTGTTCCCGCGCCCAGTCCGCTGGCCATGATCGGGCCTAAATTTATAGTGGCTATTGGAGATTTGCTGGCTAAATGTCAGAGAACAAGCCCTCCGCACACTAACTTTGGTTATCGACGGTTGAGAAATTTTACAGGAAACGTACCAACTCCGGCGGGAGAAGAAACCTTCGAAGAATGGGTAGAACAGGCGATGCAGGCTCTGGATGAGTGGGACATCCCCGAAGCACAGAAGAAGCAAAGAATTACTGAGAGCTTAAAGGGACCTGCGTCAGAGGCTGTCAGAAACCTAAAATTGAGCAAACAAGACTGCACTGCTTTAGATTACCTAAATGTACTACAGGAAGTTTTTGGGTGAACAGAAAAGGCTGCGGAGCTCGTGTACCAGTATGAACATACTTACCAGCGGAAAGGTGAGAAGATGACTGAATACATGAGGCGCCTAGATAAGATTCTGCACCAGATACTTAAGAAAGGGGCCGAACCGGCCGAAATAGATAAGATCCGAATACAGCAGATCCTGAGGGGCGCTCAACCTCTAGATCCTGTGATGCTACAGCTGAGAACCAGAGAAGGTAACCGAGAATTGAAATACCTGGAACTGATCCGAGCTGTCAGAGAGGAAGAGGCTCTACTCGAAGAGAAATCCCTTAGGAGAGGAGAAAGAGTTTACGCACAACCCGTGAGGCATAACGAGTGTATGCGAGCGGAAGATGATTCGCTAGACACCTATGGATCCGAAGTGGATGAACAGGAGCATCTGGTTGTTCCTAAGTCCACGGAGAGTGCTGCAAGAGAGCAAATTCTTCCTACATACAGTGAAATCCACAAAACTGTTAAGAAAGTGCAAGAAGCTCAAGCTGAATTGTAACAAGCACACATGGACCTGTGCCGAGTGCTTTTGAAGGTGGCAGAGACACAGACTGATATGCAGAAGTTCCTTACTGATATGCGGACAACTGGAGTTGCTGTCGTTTCTGGCCAGGGCCCTTCAAGCGAATCACCACAAGCAAGTGCGTCTCCATCTTCAAATAAGAGATGTTTCAGTTGTGGAGAAATGGGTCATTTCCGAGCGCAGTGCAAGAGCCGAAAGCCTGAGAAAAACAGGGTAGAAGAGTTTTTAAAAGCCTTAGAAGGGCTGCTATCTATCTCACCGGCGGGAAACGCCAGAGGGCCCGAGTGAAGGAGCAAACTAGGTGCCCAATAGTTAAAGACCGCTCCAGAAATCCAACCAGGACTGAAAGGGCGAGAAGGCCCAGAGTTTCGTCCACTGCTGAGCCTACCAGGACTGAAAGAGTCACTCCCTTAGCATCCTGTCCTACGTCATGGGGAAGCAATGCACACCCAAAACCTACACGGGTCAAGAAGAAGGCCAGGGTACAGCAAACGGGGTCTAAACTTCTTGCTACTACGACAAAGTTTCCTGACCAGCTGATGGGTCCTTCTCCCATCGTTCCAATCCAAGTAGAGGGAGTCTACACCAAAGCTCTGTTGGACTCAGGGGCTCAAGTGACACTGATCTACCGAGACTTCTATGAGAAGCACTTGAAACACATACCTCTACAGGAGCTAAAGGAACTTGAAATCTGGGGTATCGGGACCAAGAAACTTCCATATGACGGATATCTACAGGTGAAGCTAGAGATCGGATCCAAAATCATCGGACAGTCTGGGGGTTGTGATGTATTGGCCATTGTGTGTCCTCGACCTTCAGGGGCCAACCGAAGTTCTATGATAGTGGGGACGAATACTGATCTGGTGCGACGTCTCCTGACCCCTATAGTACTGGAAGAAGGTTCTACCAAGGGAGTACACTCGATGTTGCGTCCAGTCTATCAGCGAATGGTCGAAGAACAGAAGGCACCTGCCGAAGTGGGGCGTCTGTGGAGATTAGGAGGAACAGAAAAGGTTCTACAATCAGGAGAAGTGGCGAGTTTCCGGGCTTCAGTCAAGTTGAATGGATCACAACCAGGTCCCTTTGTGGTACTGGAAACTGATTTTAATCATGGGAGTGAAGCCGGAGTCGAAATAATCCCTGAAATAATCTCCACCAAAGCTTTGAAACAAACACGAGGAAGAGTCTCAGTCAGTGTATGTAATGTATCTGATTCTCCAGTGATCCTGAAAGCACGAATGCCCATTGGGCAAGTGGCGTCCGCTACGCCTCTCTCTCCTACTGGTTTAGGAGGGGGAGCGAATAAAGATATTCCAGCCGACAGGTTCTATCCCAAAGACGCTCCCATCTCGCCTGAATGGAAGAAACGTCTTCAGTCCCAGGTCCTAAAGTGGAGGGACTTGTTCTCAAAGGATGAGTTCGACGTGGGCCTGGCTAAGAGTACTGAGCATCGCATTAGACTGCAGGAAGATAAGCCGTTTCGAGAAAGGTCAAGACGAGTTCCACTGGGAGACTTGGATGATCTAAGAGAACAGCTGAATGAACAGCAAAGAACCAAGGTGATTCAAGAGTCCAGGAGTCCGTACGCTTCTCCCATAGTGATGGTTCGGAAGAAGAATGGTTCTGTCCGTCTATGCATAGACTATCGCACGCTAAATCGGAGAACCATCCCCGATCAATATGCCACTCCTCGGTTAGAAGATGCCTTGCAGTGTTTGTCTGGGGCAAAATGGTTTAGTGTACTAGACCTGCGAAGTGGGTATCACCAGATACCAATGCATCCTGAAGACAAAGAGAAGACTGCGTTCATCTTTGCCCACTGGGTTCTTTGAGTTCAACCGAATGCCTCAAGGCCTTACGGGGGCTCCAGCCACGTTCCAACGGTTGATGGAGAAGACAGTCGGAGACATGAACCTGATCGAAGTGCTAGTGTATCTGGATGACATAATCGTGTTTGGAAAGATATTGGAAGAACATGAGCAACGGTTGGAGAAGGTCTTGAAGCGGCTCCATGAAGAGGGGTTGAAACTGTCTCTGGAGAAGTGTCAATTCTGTTTGCCTTCCGTTACGTATCTGGGACACCGTTGTTTCAGCAGAGAAGGCGTTTCGACGGATCCTCGAACGTTGGAAGCCGTAGCTTCCTGGCCTAGACCCCGAAATGTTACTGAACTTAGATCTTTCTGGGATTCTGCTCCTATTACCGAAGGTTTGTAGGAGGGTTTGCCAAGATAGCTCATCCACTGAATAAGCTCCTGCAGAAGGAAGATGCAGATGAAGGCCACAAGGCCTCTGACCGAAATCCGTCGGCTCCAGGGTCAAGGAAGGCTCGAGAATCTATCCAAAGAGAATGGACTAGTCAATGCGAAGGTGCTTTCATGAAGCTGAAAAGAGAGTCTAACACGAGCTCCTGTCTTGGCCTACGCTGATCCTATTAAGCCGTACGAATTGCATGTAGATGCCAGCCGAGAGGGTCTAGGGGGAGTCTTATACCAAGAATATGGTGTGGATTGTTGAGGCCTGTAGCCTACGTGAGCCGGAGTCTTACGCCTTCAGAAAAAGAATATCCTACCCATAAGTTGGAGTTCCTCGCTTTGAAGTGGGCGGTGGTCGACAAGTTGAAAGACTATCTGTATGGAGCCGAATTTGTGATAAAAACGGATAACAATCCTCTTACTACGTCCTTACTACTGCGAAGCTGGATGCAAGGGGACATCGGTGGTTGGCCGCTCTGTCAGGGTTTAGGTTCAGCCTGAAGTATCGCCCTGGAGTGAACAATCGAGATGCTGATGCTTTGTCGAGAAGACCCTACACTACAGAATGGACTCAGTTAACTCCAGATGGGGTGCAAACTTTATGTCAAGGAGCAGAGCGCCGGGTCAAGGGAGGGATTGAAGCAGAAGCCATAGGAGTTATGGCTGCGGCTGTTCCAGAGTTCTACTGTAACCCTACGCAGTTGAGAGATGAAAGTTTGCCTACTTTTTCGAAACAAGACCTGAGAACTGACCAGGCTGGAGATCCTCTGATTGCATTAACCGTGAAGGCTCTAAACGCGAACCAACGGGAAATTCTTCTGACAAATGCCCCAGAAGGGGCCAGATTGGTCTACAATGAGTGGGAACGGTTGAAAATGTTGGATGGGGTGGTCTACCGAAGGGGCCCATCAAGCGATGCTGGAGAGACCCAACAGTTGTTCCTTCCCACCAAACACAGAGAGGGTGTGCTACGGTCATTACACGACGACCATGGACATTTAGGAGCAGAGAAAACTTTTAAGCTGATGCGGGACAGATTCTATTGGCCCTGCATGAGGCCTGAAGTTGAAAGTTACTGCCACTCATGTCTCAGGTGTATCCAAAGGAAGACTCTGCCAACCCGAACTGCTCCAATGAGCCACCTACAAAGTCAAGGACCCATGGATTTGGTGTGCATTGACTTCCTGTGCTTAGAGCCGGATGCTAGTGGGCAGGGAAATATCTTAGTGGTGACTGATCATTTCACGTGTTATGCCCAAGCTTTTTCTACAAGAGACCAACGTGCTCCTACGGTGGCGAAGGTTTTAATGGAAACGTTTTTTTGTTCACTATGGACTGCCAAGGAGAATACACTCGGATCAGGGTAGAGACTTTGAGAGCCGGCTTGTTGGGCAATTACTGGAACTGCTGGGAATTCAGAAGACCCGAACTACACCATATCACCCTCAAGGTGATGCTCAACCAGAAAGGTTCAATCGCACTCTGCTAAATATGTTGGGGACATTATCAAACAGAGAGAAGCAGAGCTGGAGTCATCACATAGCCACGCTAGTACATGCATACAACAGTACGGAGAGTGACGCTACTGGATACTCTTATGTTCGGAAGGGAAGCTCGACTGCCGGTTGATTTGGCGTTCGGGTTATCTCTGGATCAGACGTCTATAGCCTCTCATAGGAATTATGTGGATAGACTTCGGAAGAATTTGGCCTCTGCGTTTGAACAAGCCCGTTTGACCTCTGGGAACAGGGAACAGAGGAATAAGCGAAACTACGATTTGAAAGTTTGGATACAGGATCTACAACCCGGTGATAGGGTTTTGTTGAAGAACTTGGGTGCTTCTGCCAGGCATAAGTTGGCGGACAGATGGAGTTCTCAGGTCTACATTGTCTGCAAGCAACTGCCAGGTCTGCCGGTTTACCAAATTCGACCTGATGGGAAGGCTGGGCCTCTTAAAAACTGGCACCGAAATCATTTGCTACCTCTGAAGGAAGCTGTAAGGATACCAGTTGGAGACAAACTTTCTCTGCCGAATCCGCCTCCGCCTGCTCCACGTTTGACTCCCGTTACTCGGTCTCAGCAGACACGAGTTGTTGAGGAAAGCGAAGGGGAAAGTGAAGAAGAACGTTTTCGTCTGGATTGGGTGCGCTCACCAGAGCCTGAAGAAGTCGTCCCAGTTGCCGAACGGTGGAAAAGTAATCTGAGGCCTGAGGCTCCAGAATTCCAGCTGGAAATTCCTGAAACTTCTGAAATTCCTATAGTTCCTGAAAACGCGTCCTATGATTACAGTTCTATGCCTTCATTGGAAGGATCATACTCCGAGGAGATGTCTGTTCCAGTTATGAATGAAAGTCCCGAACCTGTATCTGTAATACTTCCGACTGAAGAAGAGCTGATTGAGCCAGAACCGAAACGTTCTGTCCGACCCCCTCAAAGACTCACCTACGACTCACCAGGACATAGCACTGAAGAGGCTGTTACCACAGTGCGAAGGTTGCCCGAAGTGTCTGCTATGTTAGCTGAGGTAGCTAGAAGTATGAGTAAACTTGAGGATGTATACCTAACCCATTGTATGTTTGCTGCTGAGCCTATATATATCGACTGATGTAATGTTGAAATGTAATGTAACTGTTACACCTCCTTGGAGAGACCCAAGAGTTCTAGGAGGGGGAGAGTGTAGCGCTGGTTTAAATCCTGCCACTGTAATTACTCGTTTCTGGCCACCAGGGGGAGATGAACGCAATGTAAACCAATACTGGACACTTTCAGACTACATTTTCCAGCATGCTTTGGGGCAGGGACAGGAAGTGGGTGGGGAGGACCGAGAGACATCCGCAACCTCGTGGAGAGGAGAGCCAGTCGGCGCCAAGGGGTGAAGAGAGCAAGACGCACGTGAGACAAGGAGCGATAGTGACCAGGCCGGAGCGCAGGTGCTGCCTTGCAGAGCTGGAGATTGGCTTAAATCACTTGCCAGAGACCTAGTAATCCATCAGTGAGAAGTTTATACAGATACAGAGCTGCAGAAGGACCCCGAGTCAGGAGACCGCGATGATCTAATGGGAGTGCAGGCGGTAAGCTGAGCATCTTGTGGCAGAAACGGACAAGCAAGACAAGCGGATCCGGTGGCACAGAGTCCCAGTCAAGTCAAGCGGAAAGACGTCCTGGGTCGAGCAGAGCGCAGAGTATCTGGCGGATGGGTGAGAGGCCTTCCCGGAAACAGTAAAATAATAAAGCACGCTGCATAGATGCATGGGATAGAAAGATAGATATGGATAGATAGATAGATAGATAGATAGATATGGGAATAGATAGACAGACAGACAGACAGACAGACAGACAGACAGACAGACGACAGATAGATAGATAATAGATAGATAGATAGATAGATAGATAGATAGATAGATATGGATAGATAGATAATAGATATAGATATGGATAGATAGATAGATAGATAGATAGATAGATAGATAGATAGATAGATAGATAGATAGATATGGGATAGATAGATAGATAGATAGATAGATAGATAGATAGATAGATAGATAGATAGATAGATAGATATGGGATAGATATATAAATAGATAGATAGATATGGGATAGATAGATAGATAGATAGATAGATAGATAGATAGATAGATAGATAGATAGATATGGGATAGATAGATAAATATGGGATAGATATGGGATAGGATAGACAGATAAATAGAGATAGATATGGGATAGATAGATAGATAGATAGATAGATAGATAGATAGATAGATAGATAGATAGATATTGGATAGATAGATAGATAGATATGGGATAGATAGATATGGGATAGATAGATAGATAGATAGATAGATAGATAGATAGATAGATAGATAGATAGATACGGGATAGATAGATAAATATGGGATAGATATGGGATAGGATAGATAGATAAATAGATAGATAGATAGATAGATAGATAGGATAGATAGATAGATAGATAGATAGATAGATAAAATATGGATAGATAGATAGATAGATAGATAGATAGATAGATAGATAGATATGGGATAGATTAGATAAATAGATAGATAGATAGATAGATAGATAGATAGATATGGGATAGATAAATAGATAGATAGATATGGGATAGATAGATAGATAGATAGATAGATAGATAGATAGATAGATAGATAGATAGATAGATAGATAGATAGATAGATAGATAGATAGATATGGGATAGATAGATAGATAGATAGATAGATAGATAGATAGATAGATAGATAGATAGATAGATAGATAGATATGGGATAGATAGATAGATAAATAGATAGATAGATATGGGATAGATAGATATGGGATAGATAGATAGATAGATAGATAGATAGATAATATAGATAGATAGATAGATAGATAGATAGATAGATATGGGATAGATAGATAGATAGATAGATAGATAGATAGATAGATAGATAGATAGATAGATAGATAGATATTGGATAGATATTGGATAGATAGATAGATAGATAGATAGATAGATAGATAGATAGATAGATAGATAGATAGATAGATAGATAGATAAAACACAAACACAGCCCATCAACCAGGAGAGAGAATCAACAATGATTAATATAGACAAAGTGCCTGAAAATGAACAAGAGACAAACAAAACTCCATACATCAACAACACAGAGATCAGTGACAGCCAAAACCACTCACAAAATCCTGAACCCACAACCAGCCAGCCAACAAATCCCAGACAACAAACTCCTGAAACTGTAATAATAATGGATTCTAGGGATGTGCGTTTCGGGTTTCGGAATTTCGGAATTTTCACAAAATTTCCCGATTCGGGTCTTTTCGATGCGGCCGAAATTCCGAAATTTTTTTGAGCCGAGAACGGCAAATCCGACATTTTTCCGAGCCGAATCGAAAAAATTTCGGAATTTTCGAATGGACTTGAAATGTGTCAAATCGAAATCTATTGCTTTGAAACGAGAACAGACTTTCCGAAAAAACGAAAAATTTGCCAAATCGAAAATTTTTCGGAATTTTCGAATGGACTTGAAATGTGTCAAATCTAAATTTATTTTCCCTCTATTCATGATTTCAGTTCCATTCGGGATTTCGGTTCCATTTCGGTAATTCTGAACATCGTATATTTAACTATTATCGGTTATATCGCTGATTCTGTAAATTTTGTATTTGTAAATGCGTATCACTTTTTTTTTTGTTTCCAATGATCCGATAAGAATCTTCGTATTTGGGTCAGATCCGATTCGTCCGTGGGTCGCGCATGCGCGCGCGCGGATGTCGTAACTTTATTGAGCCAGTTTTATTGACAACTTTTTGAACAAAATATTGTTTTTATTATTCATCATCATGGCCGCTGCAAGAGATGAGTGCCGTTCAAGCACCTCATCGTCTTGCAATGATGAACCACCACCACCCAGGAAGAAACGGGCCACCAATATGGCATTTGAAGAGATGTTGGAGCTGGTACGGATCTTTGATCGTAAGGATTACGATTGCAGTAAGGGCCCTTACCGCAGGAAGTCTAACGCTAGGAAGGATCGTATCTTAGACAAGCTACGCACCACCATTTTGGAGTTGTTTGGGAAGGACCGGACGAAGGACCAGCTCAGGAAACGCTGGTCTGATCTGAAGGTACGCGAGCAGGAGCAGCTGAGACACATCCGCCGCGTCATAGCGAAATGTAAGTGTCATTTTATATTGTAAAGCTCTGCGCAAACTGTTGGCGCTATATAAATCCTGTATAATAATAATAATGTGCTTGCATGTGCTAATGTGCACAGAAAAACGTTTATTTATTTTCGCTCTATTCATGATTTCGGTTCCATTTGTGATTTCGGTTCCATTTCGGTAATTCTGGAAATCGTATATTTAACTATTATCGGTTATATCGCTGATTCTGTAAATTTTGTATTTGTAAATGCGTATCACTTGTTTTTGTTTCCAATGATGCGATAATTCTGTCGATACGATAATTCTGTCGTAATCGGGTCGGATCCGATTCGTCCGCGGGTCGCGCATGCGCGCGCGCGGATGTCGTAACTTTATTGAGCCAGTTTTGACAATTTTTTGACAGGCCAAAAAAATTGAAATTATTTAGAATTCATCATGGCTGAAAGACGAGACAGAGAGTCCCATTTGGACACCTCCTCGTCCTCATCTGCTTCCACCCCAGAGACACCACCCAGGAAGAAGCGGGTCAGCAACATGGCATTTGAGGAGATGTTGGAGCTGGTCCGCATCTTTGATAAAAAAGATTATGACTGCCGTAAGGGCCCTTACGGCAGGAAGAATAACACCCGCAAGGACCGTATCCTTGACAAGCTCCGAACCACCATCCTGGAGTTGTTCGGGAAAGACCGGAAGAAGGACCAGCTCCGAAAACGCTGGTCCGACCTCAAGGCACGCGAGCAGGAGCAGCTGAGGCACATCCGTCGCGTCATAGCCAAACGTAAGTGTCCAGTTATATTGTAAAGCGCTGCGCAAACTGTTGGCGCTATATAAATCCTGTATAATAATAATAATGTGCTTGCATGTGCTAGTGTGCACAGAAATACGTTGATTTATCTAGTCCTTTTTTCATGCAATGTGATTGTGTATAGCTTTGCGTTTTCACGACTCGTCATACATGCATTTTTGCCATAGCTCTTCCTTTTTGTGATTTTACGTATTCGTGAAAATTGTGACATTTGATGTATGTAGATGAAATTACAATGCTGGATTTCTTTTGGCACTGTGTGTACTGTAGTGTGTTGGGGGGATGTTGTTGTGATTGAGTGATGCATACGAGATGACCCGCAGGTTTGCCCAATATTGGCTCCCATCTGCGCATCAATAAAAATCTCTGCGTCTCTGCTAAGTGATAGGATGGGACATGTAGTTCTTCTGAAAGTGCATCCAAACAGAGCTGCCTTCAATACATCCTCAGCAGCTGCTGAATTGTTGCAGCGCAGCGATTCAGTTTGCTGCAGCAGTGTCATTGAATGCTTTAGATGCAAATTTCAAAACAAAATGGTGGATTTCTGTTGTTTCTGCAATATCCAGTTTTATTAGCAGAAACTGAAAGTGAAACTGAGGCTGAGGCCTTCTATAAAATAACTAAAAGCAGTCGCACAATGCGCTTTGTACGCACACAACACAAATAATAGTTTTTATTGAATAAACGTAATGTTTACTTCTGAAAAAAATATATAAATGAACGGTAATATATGTCTGTGCAGAGGAAATAAATAAATATTTTGTGACTTTAGAACAATGAGATGGGAGTAGTGGTGGGTCAAGCTGGTAGTGCTAGTGGGTAGTGGAGGGGTGTCGCAATACTTTCGGCAATATAGTGTATAGATATACCATTTTTTCCAGTCTGCATTATTTACGTGTTATTTTTTGGATTTGGCAGAAGACAGGAAGAAGAAGGCCGCAGAATCTGCCCCGGCGGGCACCAGTGCCCCAGTGGAGGAGGAGGAGGAGCCACGGGCGTCCACCAGCGCTGGTATATACTGTTTTATTTTGCAACGACTTTTGGTCAAAAACAGAAACATTTTTTGTTTACTGTATTTTAATTTAATTTTTTTATGTATAGCACAAGAGGAGCAGGAGGAGGAGGAGGAGCAGGAGGAGGGCGAAGGAGAGAGGGAGCCGGTGCAGCAGGAGGCCGCCAGTCCAGGTTTTTTTTTTTTACTGTTGTATTTTGCATCGACTTTTGTTCAAAAATAAATCAGTTTTGTTGATTACTGTTGTAGCGCTCACTCCCGGAGGAGCCGCTGAAAATGAACTACGGGTCAGTCTCCCCGCACTAGGGAATAAATATACTCCAACACAGTTGTGAGTTTTTATCATTTAAATAGTTTACTAAAATCTGGAGCAGATGTTGAAGCACGGTATTCACAAGAGTTATTACAATATTTTCGTATTTCGGTAAAACGCGCAGCGGAAAAGAAACGAAACACGAGGCTTCGTATTTCGGAAAATAAAATATTCGCGACCGAACATAAAAGAATGCAATTTCCCGATAGTTCAGAAAAAGGGACACGTAGCGAAACCCCAAACATACAATCCCTTTCGTATTACGGCAAACGCGCAGCGGAAAAGAGAAAAATGTATTCGGAACGTATCTTTGTCCTTAACCCCCGTTCCGATTCGTAAAAGGAAATGAGTCCTGTACAAGTTAAGTTCCAGAATGTGAGAAGCGTATCCGTGTGTGTGTGTGTGTGTGTGGTACCCGGGTACTATTCAACTGGCCAGTGAATTTATTAAAGGAAGATCTTCGACTAGTCAGTTGGGGCCCTGTAAACTTTAAAGAAAAACAGCAGAGCGTCCTTTAATCATACAACAGCCTTGGAGGCCTCTCACCCATCCGATGACTGCTTTAGGCTCCGCTGACCCAGGACGTCTCTCCATCCGATTTTGACTGGGGATACTAGCGGCCCGATCCGTTGTCTGACTCCATACAGCTTATCCAGCTCACCGCCTGCTCTCCGTTCGATCCCTCCGGTCTGCAGCAATGCCTGGATTTCGGCGGGTCTTCTTCTCCTCAGCTGGGGTGATCCTCTCTGCAATAACAGGTCTCTCTTGGTCTTTACTTGGCTCTCTCTGGGTCTCTGGCATAGGCCCTCTCGTGATCTCACACAATGCGTCTCCTCTCTTCCCTTCCCTGGCGCGCTCTGGAACCTTCTCCACGAGGCAGAGGATGTAAGGGTCCAGTCCCCACCCACTTCCTGTCTTCTTGCAAAGCATGCCGGGCATTGTAGTCCCAATGTCCAGTATCTCTGATCACGATAGTCTCCATCTTGTGGCCAAAAATAGGTACTGCCACAGCAAGATTTTTAGCACAGCGCTACACTCTCCCCCTCCTAGAACTCTTCGGTCTCTCCAAGGAGGTACAACAGTTACATTACGTTCCACAATATTTGAATACAATTTATATAACATGTACAGGTTCAGCAGCATACATACAGTGGGTTAGAAACACTTCCTCAAGTTGACTCATATTTTGGGCCACCTCAGCTAGCATAGCAGACACTTCGGGCAACCTCCGCACCGTGGTGATGGCCTCTTCAGTGCTATGTCCTGGTGAGTCGTAGGTGAGTCGTTGGGGCGGTCGAACAGAGCGTTTTGGTTCTGGCTCAATCAGTTCCTCTTCAGGTGGAAGTACTATAGACGTTGGCTCAGTCCTCCTCTCTATTACTGGAGCAGACGTTTCTTCAGAGTATGATCCTTCCAGCGAAGGCATAGAACTATAATCACCTGAGTAAGCTTCCGGAACTACCGAGATCCCCACATCCTCAGGGACTTCCAACTGAAATTCAAGAGGCTCAGGGATATCAACAGTCTCAGGGACTTCCAACAAGAATTCAGGAGCTTCAGGCCTCAAATTACTCTCCCATCGTTCAGGAACTGAGGTAATCTCTTCAGGTTCCGGTGAACGTATCCAGTCCAGACAGAAACTTTCTTCCTCACTGTCCCTTTCGCTCTCTTCGACAGCCCGGGTCTGTTGAGACCGAGTAACAGGAGGCAAACATGGAACAGGCGGATTTGGCAGAGGCGGTTCGTCCCCAGTTGGCATTCTCACAGCCTCTCTTAAAGGTAACAAATGATTCCGGTGCCAGTTCTTGAGAGGCCCAGCCTTTCCGTCCGGGCGAATCTGATACACTGGTAGACCTGGCAGTTGTTTGCAGACAAAGTAAACCTGGGAACTCCACCTATCCGCCAACTTGTGTCTCGCAGCAGCACCCAAGTTCTTCAGTAGAACCCTATCACCGGGTTGGAGATCTTGTATTCGAACTTTCAGGTCATAGTTCCTTTTATTTCTTTGCTCCCTGTTTCCGGAAGTCAAACGGGCCTGTTCAAACGCAGAAGCCAGATTCTTTCGAAGTCTATCCACGTAGTTTCTATGGGAAGCTACTGATGTCTGGTCTAGGGATAACCCAAATGCCAAATCAACCGGCAGTCGAGCCTCCCTTCCGAACATAAGACGGTACGGTGAGTATCCAGTGGCATCGCTCTCCGTACTGTTATATGCATGCACCAGAGTAGCTATGTGACGACTCCAACTCTGCTTCTCCACATTAGACAAGGTCCCCAGCATGTTTAGCAGTGTGCGATTAAACCTTTCAGGCTGAGCATCACCTTGAGGGTGATATGGTGTAGTTCGGGTCTTTTGGATCCCCAACAACTCTAACAACTGCCCCACCAGTCTGCTTTCGAAGTCTCTACCCTGATCAGAGTGTATCCTCCTTGGCAGTCCGTAATGAACAAAGAACTTCTCCATCAACACCTTGGCTACTGTCGGAGCGCGTTGATCTTTTGTGGAAAATGCTTGGGCATAACGAGTGAAATGATCAGTCACTATTAGGATGTTCCCTTGCCCACTAGCATCCGGCTCTAAGCACAAGAAGTCAATGCACACCAAATCCATGGGTCCCTGGCTCTGCAGATGGCCCATTGGGGCAGTTCGGGTCGGTAGAGTCTTCCTCTGAATACACCTTAGACAGGAGTGACAATAACTTTCCACTTCAGCTCTCATGCAAGGCCAATAGAACCTATCTCGCACCAGCTTAAAAGTTCTTTCAGCACCCAAATGTCCATGCTCATCATGTAGTGATCGCAGCACACTCTCCCTATGTTTAGTGGGGAGGAATAACTGTTGAATCTCTTCAGAGTTAGTTGAGGGGCCCCTTCGGTAGACCACCCCATCCAACATCTTTAACCGCTCCCACTCTTTGTAGACCAATCTGGCTCCACTCGGGGAGTTGGTTAACAAAATCTCTCGCTGGTTTGCAGTCAGGGCCTTTATGGTCAAGGCAATTAAAGGGTCTCGGGCCTGATCCGCTTTCAGGTCCTGTCTTGAAAAGGTAGGTAAACTTTCATCCCTTAACTGCGTAGGGTTACAGTAAAACTCAGGAACAGCCGCAGCCATGACTCCTATGGCCTCCGCTTCAATCCCTCCTTTACCCGGCGCTCTGTTCCTTGACACAAAGCTTGCACCCCATCTGGAGTCAACTGAGTCCATTCTGTAGTATAGGGTCTTCTCGATAACGCATCAGCATCTCGATTATTCACCCCAGGGCGATACTTCAGGCTGAACGGAAACCCTGACAGAGCGGCCAACCACCGATGTCCCGTTGCGTCCAGTTTTGCAGTAGTAAGGATATAGGTGTCACGGTGGCTCAGGGGATGGGGCGCCTGGCAGCAGCTTCCTCGCTGCTCGCTGGCCAGGCGCCGAATGTAAACGCTTCCGGGGGCGCTCACGTGGGACGCCGAGGGGCGGGGCCTGGCGTTATGACGCGGACCCGCCGGCTTTAAAACCCAGTCTCTCCAATACACCGGTGCCCTGACGTGGTATTCACCTCCCGCAGAGCTCTTGTGTTATTTTGGCTACCTCCTGTGTATGACCCTTGGCATTGGCAAACGAACCCTCCTGTGTATGACCCTTGGCATTGGCAAACGAATCCTCCTGTGTATAACCCTTGGCATTGGCAAACGAACCCTCCTGTGTATGACCCTTGGCATTGGCAAACGAACCCTCCTGTGTATGACCCTTGGCATTGGCAAACGAACCCTCCTGTGTATGACTCCTGGCATTGGCATTTACTCTGCGCTAGGTTCTGCCCTTAACGTTGGTACCGAGGTCAGTCTATGTGGCACCCTAAGCACGCATCAGACTACCTCTGCTATTACTAAAGTCCTAGGGAGGACTTGTGATCTGGTCTGTACCCCTGTCTGGTGTTTCCCTTTCTTTATCTGTTACCTGCTTCATTGTCTATATAGCTTTGCCGACCATTCAAGGATCGGAAGAGTAGAAAGGGAGCTACATAAAGAGATCAATATCTTGGTAGTCAGAAAGATTTGTGACAATACTCTATTCCATACCTCTGTCTGGTGTTACCCCTTGTTTATATATTGTCTGGTAAATTGTCTGTCTAGTATTGCCGACCATTCAAGGATCGGAAGGGTAGAGAGCGGTCTGCGTAAAGGGACCACACTTTTGGTAATCAGAGGGATCCGTGACAATAGGTGAGAGGATTATTATCCGTCTTAATCACGAACTCAGCTCCATACAGATAGTCTTTCAACTTGTCCACCACTGCCCACTTCAAGGCTAGGAACTCCAGCTTGTGAGTAGGATAGTTCTTCTCTGAAGGCGCAAGGCTCCGGCTCACGTACGCCACAGGCCTCAGCAATCCATCATACTCCTGATACAGGACTCCTCCCAGACCTTCTCGGCTGGCATCCACATGTAGTTCATACGGCTTATGAGGGTCCGCATAGGCCAAAACAGGAGCTCGGGTTAGACTCTCTTTCAACTTTACGAAAGCTCCTTCACATTGACTGGTCCATTCACCTTGTATAGACTCTCGAGCTTTCCTTGGCCCCGGAGCTGACGGGTTTTTGTCAGAGACCTTGCAGCCTTCTTCTGTGGTTTCTTTCTGCAGGAGTTTGTTCAATGGTTGAGCTATTTTCGCGAATCCTCCCACAAATCTTCTATAGTAGGAACAGAATCCCAAGAAAGATCTAAGTTCAGTGACGTTTCGGGGTCTAGGCCAAGAAGCTACGGCCTCCAACTTCCGAGGGTCTGTCGAAACACCTTCTGCTGAGACCACATGTCCTAGATACGTAACAGACGGCAGACAGAATTGGCATTTCTCCAGAGACAGTTTCAGCCCCTCTTCATGGAGCCTCTTCAAGACCTTCTCCAGACGTTGTTCATGTTCTTCCAGAGTCTTCCCAAACACAATTATGTCATCCAGGTACACTAATACTTCGATTAGATTCATATCCCTGACTGTCTTCTCCATCAACCGTTGGAACGTGGCTGGAGCCCCCGTAAGGCCTTGAGGCATTCTGTTGAATTCAAAGAACCCCAGTGGACAGATGAACGCAGTTTTCTGCTTGTCTTCAGGATGCATTGGTATCTGGTGATACCCACTTCGCAGGTCTAGTACACTAAACCACTTTGCTCCAGACAAACACTGTAGGGCATCTTCAATCCGAGGAGTGGCATATTGATCGGGAATGGTCCTCCGGTTCAATGTGCGGTAGTCTATGCATAAGCGGACAGAACCATTTTTCTTACGGACCAACACTATGGGAGATGCATATGGACTCCTGGACTCTTGAATCACCTTGGTTCTTTGTAATTCGTTCAGCTGCTCTCGCAGATCATCTAAATCTCCTAGCGGAACTCGCCTTGATCTTTCACGAAACGGCTTGTCTTCTTGTAATCGAATACGGTGTTCAGTACTCTTAGCTAGGCCCACATCGAACTCATCTTTCGAGAACAATTCCTTCCACTTTAAGACTTGAGACTGAAGACGTTTCTTCCACTCAGGTGAAATAGGAGCGTCCTTGGGGTAGAATCTTTCATCTGGAATCTCTTTACCTTCTCCCCCTCCTGAATCGGTAGAGAGGGGTGTAACAGACTCTACTTGCCCGATAGGCATTCGTGCTTTAAGAACCACTGGAGAATCCGTCACATTACACACACTGATCGAGACTCTTCCTCGTGTTCTCTTCAGAGCCTTGGTGGAGATTATTTCAGGAATTACTTCGACTCCGGTTTCACTCCCATGATCAAAATCGGTTCCCAGCACCACATAGGGACCGGGTTGCGATCCGTTCAACTTGACCGAAGCCGGAAGCTCGCTACTTCTCCTGCTTGCAGAACCTTCTCCGTTCCACCCAGTCTCCACAATCTTCCCACTTCGGCAGGTGCCTTTCGTTCTTCAACCATCCTCTGATAGACCCGACGTAACATTGGGTGTACTCCTTGAGTTGAACCTTCTTCCAACACGATAGGCGTCAGGAGACGCCGCACTACGTCAGTATTCGTCCCCACTATCAGGGAGCTTCTGTTCGCACCCGAGGGTCGAGGACACACAATGCCAATGCATCACAACCCCCAGACTGCCCGATGACTTCAGATCCGATCTCCATTTTTACTTGCAGGTACCCGTCATAAGGGAGCTTCTCAGTGCCGATACCCCATATTTCCAAATCCTTCAATTCTTGCAAAGGGATGTGCTTTAAGTGTTTCTCGTAGAAGTCTCTGTAAATCAATGTCACTTGAGCCCCTGAATCTAACAGGGCTTTGGTGTAGACTCCTTCCACTTGGATTGGCACGATAGGAGAAGGACCTATCAGTTGGTCAGGAAATTTGCTGGCGGTATCCAGACGCTTAGACCCAGTTTGCTGTACCCTGGCCTTTTTCTTGGCCCGTGCAGGTTTTGGGTGTGCATTGCCTCCCCATGACGTAGACCCGGATACTAAGGGAGTGACTCTCTCAGTCCTGGCAGGCTCTACAGTTGGCTCGGCTTTGGGCCTCCTCGCCCTCTTAGTCTTTACTTGGTTTCTGGAGCGGGGCTCAACCCTCGGGCACTCAGGTTGCTCCTTTACTGGTGCCCTCTGGCGTTTCCCGCCGGTGAGGTAGATAATAGTCCTTCCAGGGCTTCCAACAGTCCCTTGACTCTATCCTTCTCAGGCTTCCGGCCTTTGCACTGTGCGCGAAAATGGCCCATCTCTCCACACCCGAAACATCTCTTCTTAGAGAGCGGAGACGTAGTTGCTTGTTGAGATTTAGTTAAAAGATTTGGACCACTATCAGAATCTGGGATAAATTGGCCGCAAAATGTGACTTGTCGTCTTTTCCTTCTCCATTATCTCCTATCATAAGGAACAAGCTTTTTTACCAGCCTATTCGGCGAAAGCAGGAAGAGGATGGATGATTCTAATATCTCCCGTTCCACCAACTATTTCCAGGAGGTTCTTTTGTGGCCCAGGCAGAGCTCTCAGCGACTGGCATAACTTCTCTTGCTAGTCTTCTACCATATATGCAACTGAGGCTTTTGCTTCTCAACCTCATGTGAAAGCGGCGGCCTTATCACCTCTTACACCGTTCGAACGATTATGCAAATCCAGCTCATATCCAAAAGGTTTGATCTCGACTCTATACGCCTTAACCTCTTTGTTGGACTGGAGAGAACTAACATATATTAAGCCTGGGAGAAGGATTTGGGGGAACAGCTGGAGAGGGAGGAATGGATGGATATTTGGGACTCCATGAGAATTGTCTCGGTGTGTACCACCCACCAGGAACAACTTGTCAAGACCATTTTCCGATGGTATGTAACTCCTGTACAGCTCTCACGTATGTCCCCCACGACCCCGGATACCTGTTGGAAGGGGTGCGGTGAAAGGGGCTCCTATATACATCTATGGTGGACATGCCCTCACACACAACATTATTGGACTGCTGTCCAGACTCTTCTTCCACAGTTTTCGGAAGACATATTCCTATGGACCCCTGGGCCTTCTTGCTCTCTCGACCAACCCGGATCTCTCACGTCAAGAACACAAACTCATGGCAAAAATCACGTTGGCGGCTCGCAGATTATTGGCCCTGGAATGGAATTGCCCTCAGGTCCCCTCATCGCACCGGATTCATTCTTTAATACAAGACGTACAAATTATGGATAAATTGACGGCTCTGGCCAGAGATTCTCTCCCTGCCTATCACACCACATGGGCCCCCTGGATAGACCATATGGGACATTCAGTAATGACATGAGACGGAGGACTCAATGGTTTTTTCTTTTTATGTCCCTGGCGTGAACGTTCTTGATTTCGCATACAGTGAAACGAACCTACTTTTGTTTGCATTTTACTTGACCTCCATATGTTTTTCTATTTGTATCGCTACTCTTTCTTTTCTTTCTCTTTATTTCACTTCTTGGGGATCTGGGCAATCCCCCCCCTCTTCCTTCCCCCCTTTTCTGTGAATTTTAGGAAATTGGATATATTTGGAGTGTATTGCATCTTTATATGTTATGCTCCGTAATTCTGGATTGGATTGCCTTATTTTCTCCAATAAAAACATATTTAAAAAAAAAAAAAAAAAGATTTGGACCAGACGCCACAGCAACTTCCGTCGTCTGCATACCTGTGAGGAATTTCTGCATTTATGCCTGCATCTCTGTCACCTTCATCAATACCCGACACAATTCCACGTGCGCTTGTTGCAATTCAACTTGAGCTTCCTGAACTTCCTTGACGGTTTTGGACAATTCACCCCGTTCAGGGAGGTTTGATTCTTTAGCAGCCCTCTCTGTAGATTTAAAACCAACTAGGTGTTCTTGTTCGTCCTCATCCGACCCATAGGTATCTAGAGAGTCGCTTTCAGGCTGCAGGCCGCCGCTATGTCTCACAGGTTGTGCATAAGCCCTTTCCCCCCGCCTGAAAGATTTCTCTTCTAGTAAAGCCTCTTCCTCTCGCACAACTCGAATCAGTTCCAGGTACTTTAACTCTTGACTACCTGCTCTGCTTCTCAGCTGCATCATCACTGGATCTAGAGGTTGAGAGCCCCTCAGGATCTGTTTTATTCGGATCTTATCTACTTCGGCCGGTTCGGCCCCTTTCTTCAGGAGTATCTGGTGTAGAATCTTATCGGTCATTCTCTCACCTCTTTTCTGATAGGTGTGTTCGTACTGATATACCAGTTCGGCCGCCTTTTCAGTTCGTCCAAAAACTTCTTCAAGAACGTTTAAGTAATCTAAAGCGGTACAATCTTTTCTGCTCAGTTTCAGGTTTCTCACCGCTTCTGACGCAGGTCCCTTTAAGCTCTCGGTAATCCTTTGCTTTTTCTGGGCCTCAGGGACATCCCACTCATCCAGAGCCTGCATCGCCTGTTCCACCCATTCTTCAAAGGTTTCTTCTCCCGCCGGAGTTGGTACGTTTCCTGTAAAATTTCTTAACCGTCGATAACCGAAGTTAGTGTGAGGAGGGCTTGTTTTCTGACATTTAGCCAGCAGATCTCCAATAGCCACGATAAATTCAGGCCCTATCATGGCCAACGGACTAGACGCAGGGACACTTGCGGATTCACCACGTGGCGTACTTGGCTTAATTAGTTGGACTTCCACCTCTTCGGCCAGTTTCACGCTCGTGCCCTGAAAACATGGCGGAACACCCTTTCTCCATTCGAGAAGAACATACATGTGAGAGGTATCTGGTTTCTTTTTTATGTCCAGAATTAACCCCTGATGATCTGGTGCTAGCGTGGCCACGGCCTGGCGAATCTGATCTTCAGCCCAAGTGTCTGCTGGAATATCCATGACTATACAACATTCCGAATGGCTACTGTGCTCCCCACACCACTCGGCAACAGTGTCTGGATCCATATTTAACCCTTTAGATGCGTTTTTTCCAGAGACTGGATCCCGGACGAGCCCCCACGTGTAGCGCTCACTCCCGGAGGAGCCGCTGAAAATGAACCACGGGTCAGTCTCCCCGCACTAGGGAATAAATATACTCCAACACAGTTGTGAGTTTTTATCATTTAAATAGTTTACTAAAATCTTGAGCAGATGTTGAAGCACGGTATTCACAAGAGTTATTACAATATTTTCGTATTTCGGTAAAACGCGCAGCGGAAAAGAAACGAAACACGAGGCTTCGTATTTCGGAAAATAAAATATTCGCGACCGAACATAAAAGAATGCAATTTCCCGATAGTTCAGAAAAAGGGACACGTAGCGAAACCCCAAACATACAATCCCTTTCGTATTACGGCAAACGCGCAGCGGAAAAGAGAAAAATGTATTCGGAACGTATCTTTGTCCTTAACCCCCGTTCCGATTCGTAAAAGGAAATGAGTCCTGTACAAGTTAAGTTCCAGAATGTGAGAAGCGTATCCGTGTGTGTGTGTGTGTGTGTGTGTGTGTGGTACCCGGGTACTATTCAACTGGCCAGTGAATTTATTAAAGGAAGATCTTCGACTAGTCAGTTGGGGCCCTGTAAACTTTAAAGAAAAACAGCAGAGCGTCCTTTAATCATACAACAGCCTTGGAGGCCTCTCACCCATCCGATGACTGCTTTAGGCTCCGCTGACCCAGGACGTCTCTCCATCCGATTTTGACTGGGGATACTAGCGGCCCGATCCGTTGTCTGACTCCATACAGCTTATCCAGCTCACCGCCTGCTCTCCGTTCGATCCCTCCGGTCTGCAGCAATGCCTGGATTTCGGCGGGTCTTCTTCTCCTCAGCTGGGGTGATCCTCTCTGCAATAACAGGTCTCTCTTGGTCTTTACTTGGCTCTCTCTGGCATAGGCCCTCTCGTGATCTCACACAATGCGTCTCCTCTCTTCCCTTCCCTGGCGCGCTCTGGAACCTTCTCCACGAGGCAGAGGATGTAAGGGTCCAGTCCCCACCCACTTCCTGTCTTCTTGCAAAGCATGCCGGGCATTGTAGTCCCAATGTCCAGTATCTCTGATCACGATAGTCTCCATCTTGTGGCCAAAAATAGGTACTGCCACAGCAAGATTTTTAGCACAGCGCTACACTGTATTTTTTATTTCTTTAATTTCTTAGATATAGCACTTGATATGCAGACGGTGGTGGTGGGGGAGGAGTCGGATCAGGAGTCGGAGGAGTCGGCGCTTCAGGAGGCTGCCAGCACTGGTATATACTACTGTTATATTTTTTCAAGACTTTCAGTCAAAAATAGAAACCTGCTTTACTTACTGTATTTTCCTTCTTTCATTTATTGGATATATAGAAGGAGAAGCCAGACCGAGCAATCGGAAGGCAATTGGCGAACTAAGGCTGGCTGTTGCAAATATTGATAATATCCAGGAACTGCTCCAGGAACTGCGGGAGCACCTGAACAACACCGCGGACATCCTGGAGCGGCAGTAAGACAGACAATACTCAATACGGATGTGCCTCAGCTGCTCCTGCTCGCCTGCTTTGAGGTCGGACCAGCGTTTTCGGATCTGGTCCTTCGTCCGGTCTTTCCCAAACACCTCCAGGATGGTGGTGCGTAGCTTGTCAATGATACGATCCTTTCTAAAATTATTCTTCCTGCCGTAAGGGCCCTTACTGCAGTCATAATCTTTGTAATCAAAGATGCGGACCAGCTCCAACATCTCCTCAAATGCCAGTAATTTTCAAGTGAAAGTGAACCAATATTCTGAACAAGATGTTCGCCTGGCTTAGATTGGAAGATGGCCGCCATTGTATGTTTGTTTGTGTTGTTTGTGCCCCTGTTGGGCAGTTTGCCATCCTTGGCATGTTCCCTTCCCTTCCCCATGTTGTAAATAAATTTTCTATTTTTTCTATATTTTCCTGTTTGTGTGCGTTGCTTTACGTTAATAAGTTAATTATGTATTGCTTGGTTTCCACACTGTTAAAATTATATGTACATAAATGTATTGACATTTCTATGGACCCTTTGTCATAAATTTGTCAACATATTTGTGGCCATGAATGTGACTGCACATTCTACACTTCCTGCCTGGCCAAAAAATGTCACACGCTAACACAACCTTGTTGTACTGCCTTGAGATTTGATTACCGACGTGGCCTGGTTTTGTTAAGCTTAGGCGATGTCACAACAACACGGATTTTTGTCCACAGTCACATTCATTGTATAACCAAGAATTTATCAAAAAATATTGATGGCAGCACTGCGTGAAGTCTTCTCCGACACAACCCAAAGATCCTTAGTGCGGCTCAGGTCTAGTTTATTTGTCCCTGTTTGCAGCTTCACGCAACATCTCCTCCCAGCTATGAGCTCTCTCTCTCCCACCGCTGCCCGCTAAGACGCTGCCCGCCAACATGGTCACGTCTTTGCAGGAAGCTGCGTGCCGCCGGACGCTCTGAGGGAGCGAAAAAGGTGGCGGAGGTGAGCTGGGGCCATTATCATGAGGTGCTGGGGCATTCCATGTGCTGGGGCAAATCCACGAGGAGCTGGGGCATATCCACGAGGAGCTGGGGCATATCCACGAGGAGCTGGGGCATGTCCACGAGGAGCTGGGGCATATCCATGAGGTGCTGGGGCAATATCCAGGAGGAGCTGGGGCATTATCCACGAGGTGCTGGGGCATATCCACGAGGAGCTGGGGCATGTCCACGAGGAGCTGGGGCATGTCCACGAGAAGCTGGGGCATATCCACGAGGTGCTGGGGCAATATCCAGGAGGAGCTGGGGCATGTCCACGAGGAGCTGGGGCATGTCCACGTGGAGCTGGGGCATATCCACGAGGTGCTGGGGCATATCCACGAGGAGCTGGGGCATATCCACGAGGAGCTGGGGCATATCCACGAGGAGCTGGGGCATGTCCACGAGGAGCTGGGGCATGTCCACGAGGAGCTGGGGCATATCCATGAGGTGCTGGGGCAATATCCATGAGGAGCTGGGGCATGTCCACGAGGAGCTGGGGCATATCCACGAGGAGCTGGGGCATATCCATGAGGTGCTGGGGCAATATCCATGAGGAGCTGGGGCATGTCCACGAGGAGCTGGGGCATGTCCATGAGGTGCTGGGGCAATATCCATGAGGAGCTGGGGCATATCCATGAGGATGTCGGATGTCGGCCAAGCTTCCGGGAACTCCCCCTGAGGACTGGCGTCATCGTGCATAGCACGATGACGCCAGTCCTGGAGTTAACCCCTAGTTGCCACCAATGGTGGAGATAGGGTGTTCATTGGAACCCCCTATCTCCCGATCCGTGGCAGCTAGGGGTTAAAATTTGGTATTGTTGGATCGGCCAGAGCATGGCCGTTCCAACGATACCAAACACAAATGTGAAAAACGTTTGTAAAAAAATTAAAAATAAAAAAATATTTTAAAAAATTTATAAAAAAAAAATAAACAAGTTTTTTTTCTTTTTTTTGGTTTGTTAATGCAGCAATATTGTTACCATTTCAATTATAATGTGAACAATGATGCTGCACTAACGATTTTTGTATGCGGTGCGTTTGTTAAAAATCGTGTCATTTTCCCCAAAAAAAAATGTAACAAGACCCCATCTCTAATTTTTTTAACAAGCGCACCCCATACAAAATATAACCGCAATGGCTCGCATGTTAAAATGTGAAAAAAAAACACTTTACACATTGTAAATTATTGAAAAATCATATTTTATTGCATTTTTTGTTATAATATACAGACAGGTCATGACGTATACATATAATAATGACATATTATGAATCTGCCGAGTCTGACGGAAAGAACGATATATAATATGTCTGGGTCATATACTAAAATAAGCCTTCAAAACGCGTTTAAACATGATGAGCAAAACCGGTAAAAAAATTACCTCAGCACAGAGGTGGGAAAAGCCTCAGCAGCGAAAGGGTTAATTAAAAAAACACGATAGAATCGCCAGAATTATCGTATCGACAGAATGAATTATCGGATCCGAAAAACAAACCAAAAATTTATTATAAAAAAATATATAAAGTAGTATTAAAAAAGTAAACCATAGTAGTTTACATCAAAACGAATAGAGTTAGACAGCTTTGAAATTTCCGAAATGCAATGTGACACAAAATACGAAAAATGGTCGATATTCCGAAAACCATGTACAATGCCGAAAACCGTGTACAATTCCGAAAAACGAAAATTTCCCGAAATCACGAAAAGTCGATACCAAAAACGAGTAAAGTGACACGAAAATACGAAAAATGGTCGATATTCCGAAAAATAAATGTACCCGAAAAACGAATCGAGCCGAACCGAATCGAAACAGAAAGCGGTCGAACCGAGCCGAATCGAAAAGTTAAAAAATTCGAAAAATCGAATTGAACCAAACCGAAAAAAAAAATCGGTGCACATCCCTAATGGATTCAAATGGGAAGTACTTAAACACAAGAAGGCTCTTCCCAGGAAAAAAAGTCACCAAAATCCATTGTGCTACCATTGAACAGACAATGTAAGTCCTCACAAATCCATACTTCACGAACCCCAAACAAATCATCATACACACAGGTACGAACAACATTCAGACAAAACAGAAAGGCATTGCAGACAAACTGTCACAACTAACAGACACTGCACAGCAAAAGTTCCCCCACTCCAAAATAATCCTATCCTGCCTACTTCCGAGGAAGGACATATCGAACCACATCATCCAGAACATCAACACAGAACTGGCGGCTAAAACTAGCTCAAAGCCCAACATTCATCTGGCCCAACACCCTTCCATAACCCCTGAACACCTGTACGATAACAAACACCTCAACAAACAAGGGGTGAGTCACCTGGCAAGAAAATTTAAAGACATTGTACTGAACAGAACCCATATCCCCGAACCTGGCACAAACCAAACTAACACAACAACAACCACCGCAAGACAACCTCAAACCGCACCGCACCAAGACAAGAACACCACATTTAAACAAAGAACAGGACAAAACAGATGGCAGGAATGGCGGAAACCACTCGCCCCAAGATGGACATCAAGACCTCCACAGAACAGAGACTTGGAGGAGATACGGACCATCCTCGGCACACTTTACAACAAATTAATGTCTCATAATGAACTACAATGACAACCATCCACAACCTGGTTGTCCCATGTAATTGGTCATTACAAGGTATAACAACATAAAATGACATCACTAACAATCATAGCTGGAACATTCAGGGTCTGAATGCTTCAGCCTTTGGATCCAAAGTAAACGATCCAGACTTCAAACATAGACTGCACAACGTGGACATACAAATCCTGCTGGAAACATGGAGCCGGGCACAGGATGACCCACAAACACCTGTGGGCTACAGAGAATTTTCCGTGCCCACCCAGAAGGATAAAAGCATCAAACAGGGTCGCCATTCAGGAGGAATATTAATATGGTATAAGGAGGAGCTACACGAGAACATCAAAGCAATCAAGAAAGGAGAGAGCTACATCTGGATAAAAATAAGTAGCTCCATCCTCACCTCTCAGTCAGACATCTTCCTATGTGCAGCTTACATTGCACCACCAGAGTCTCCATACTCCAAAACAGACACCTATGAGGTGGTACAGAGTGAGGCCTCCCACTTCCAGTCCCTAGGACACGTGCTTCTCTATGGAGACCTCAATGCCAGGACAGGAAGAGAAAAGGACTATGTGACCTCAGATGGGAACACATACATTTTGGGAGCCGCAAACTACTGTCAGGAGTCAATACAGGCGCAAAGAAACAGCTATGACAATACATCCAACAAGAGTGGAAGAAAATTGCTGAATTTGTGTCGGAGTCTCGGGCTCTACATTCTTAATGGCCGCACCAAGGGAGACTCTCTGGAAAGGTATACATTAAGCTCCCATGTAGGAAACAGTGTGGTCGACTATGCAATCACAGATATGAACTCCACTCACATCAACGCCTTCACCGTCACCCCACAAACACACCTGTCAGACCACAGCCAACTACTGCTTTATATTAAATCCTCAAGCAAACCATCCTCAAAACCCCATCAGAGCGGACTGTACAACCTCCCACCATCGTTCAAATGGACCAGACACTCTACTATAGCCTACAGAGAGGTCATCAACAGACCCGATATCAAAGATCAGCTAACAGTCTTTCAAAACCATACCTATGTACTAAGTCCCCAGGGGGTGAACCAAGCAGCAAAGGACCTCCACAGCATACTACACACCATCGCAGAGACCTCCAACACTAAAAAAGTCAACTTCAAGAAATCATCCAATAAACAACCCAATAAATGGTTTGACAAGGAATGCAGAACACTAAGAAACAACC
This sequence comes from Leptobrachium leishanense, assembly GCA_009667805.1. Classification (NCBI taxonomy): domain Eukaryota; kingdom Metazoa; phylum Chordata; class Amphibia; order Anura; family Megophryidae; genus Leptobrachium; species Leptobrachium leishanense. The sequence goes on along the minus strand of RXON01000773.1, from coordinate 2,307 downwards.
TACGAACAGTCTCAAATAAAAAACACAGAGACCCCGACAACATCGACCTGAGGATCACTCATGGTGTCCTGCAGAAAAACTATAAACAAATCCTCAAAAAGAAAAAACAAAACTTCATCTCCCAAAACCTTCAACAACTGGAAGAGGCTCTTCAGGAAAACTCTTTCTGGGAAACCTGGAGTCAAATCGGCTCAAGATCCAAGAAAAAACACCTCCACATCCAAAATGGCAACATCTGGCTCAACTACTTCAAGAGCCTGTACAAAGACATTCCCAAAGAGGAGCTAACTGGGGAACAGGAACACATCATCAGAAGACTACATGAACTGGAGGAAAAAATCAAGGATTTCCAAAACCTTTTAGATACACCCATTACACCCCAAGAAGTAGCAGAAAAAATTCAAGATCTGTGAAGTAAAAAAGCCAGCGGGATGGATGGAATTCTTCCAGAGATGATTAAACACATCTCTCCAGAAGTACACGCCTCAATATGTAAAGTTTTCAACCTGGTCCTCAGCGTTGGATTCTACCCTCAAGTATGGAACCAAGGCCTCATAACACCATCCATAAGAGTGGAGACCAATATGATCCAGCCAACTACAGAGGGATATGTGTCAGCAGCACACTGAGAAAACTGTTCAATAGCATCCAGAACAAAAGAATCCTCAGCTTCCTGACACAGCATAAAATGTCCTCAACAGAAGCCAAGCGGGGTTCATGCCAAACCATCGCACTACAGATCACATCTACACCCTGCACAGTCTCATCAAGGACCATGTCCACAATACAAAACATGGGACAATATTTGCCTGCTTTGTAGACTTTAAGAAGGCCTTTGACTCAGTGTGGCACCCAGGCCTGTTCCTCAAACTACTGGAGAGTGGAATAGGAGGGAAAACATATGACGTCATCAAGAGCTCATATAATTAGAACTTCTGCAGCATAAAGGTGAATGGGAAGAGAACAGAGTACTTCCGGCAGGCTCGTGGAGTCAGACAAGGCTGCAGCCTAAGTCCAACCCTCTTTAACATCTACATCAATGGACTGGCTGAAGCTCTAGAATCCTCCTCAGCACCAGGACTAACTCTACATGACACCGAGGTGAAGTTCCTGTTGTATGCAGTTGACCTCCTATTACTGTCACCAACAGAGAGAGGTCTACAAGACAGCCTGGAAGTGCTGGAAAAATACAGTGCGGCATGGGCACTACCCATCAACCAAAAGAAAACAAAGGTCATGGTTTTCCAAAGGAAGAACGCGAAAACCAAGAGTTCCTCTTTCACACTTAATGACTGCACTCTTGATGAAGCCAACAGCTACACATACCTCGGCCTAGAAACAAACCGATCGGGAAGTTTCAAACCAGCCATAGAGGCCCTAAGAGACAAGGTGTGTAGAACCTTCTATGCCATCAGGAGAAACCTCTACAAACTAAAACCGTCTGTAAGAGTCTGGCTTAAAATCGTTGATAGCGTCATCACTCTAATCCTCCTTTATGGCAGTGAAGTATGGGGCCCCATCACCTACCCTGACCAACCCAAATGGGACACCAGCCCAACAGAAATATTCCATCTGGAATTCTGCAAGCACCTCCTCCAAGTCCATCGGAGCACCTCTAACAATGCTTGCCGGGCCGAGCTGGGCAGACTCCCCTTACTTCTTGCAGTACAGAAGAGGGCGCTATCATACTGGGACCACCTAAACATCAGCAGCCTCAACTCATACCACCATAAAGCCCTACTGGCCAACAAGGACCACCCCAAACCATGTGGGCAGCAACAACTCATATCCACCCTGATCATCCAAAGCCCCCATGAAAGCAACCTGACAAAATATCAAATAAAGGCCCTAATTAACAATTTGAGGGAAAACTATATCAGAGAATGGAGACATGATATAGCAAACTCCCAGAAACTCACCATTTACCAATCCTTACAGAGGGAATACAAACTGGCCCCATACCTGGAGGTACTACAAGACCCAAAGGACAGACAGATCCTGAGCCGGTACAGACTGAGCGCCCACAGCCTGGAAATTTAATCAGGGCGGCATAGACAGACCTACAAGCCCAGGGAGAATAGACTGTGCCAGCATTGTGACCAGGGGGCCCTGGAAGATGAGGTCCACTTCCTCCTACAGTGCGCCAAGTACTCAGCACTGAGGGAAACTCACTTCCAGAGACTCTCCGCTCTCATCTCGGACTTCACCTCTATAGAAGAGACGAGGAAAATCCACATCATACTGGGAGAAGAGGAGCCGGCGGTGAAAATATCTGCCCAATACGTCACAGAATGTCACAGACTGAGA
>RXON01000772.1:0-27789 GCA_009667805.1 Leptobrachium leishanense | reverse complement strand
TTACCCAATCAAAAAAATCAATAAGATTAGTTTGGCTTGATCTCCCTGAGGTAAACCCATGTTGTTTCTGATCCTGTAATCTATGTGTTTTTAGATGTTCAACAATCTACACATGGATGTATAGTGCCCAGCTCACACATGGATGTATAAAGCCCAGCTCACACAAGGATGTATAGTGCCAAGCTCACATATGGATGTATAGTGCCCAGCTCACATATGTATAGTGCCCAGCTCACACATGGATGTATAGTGCCCAGCTCACACATGGATGTATAATGGTCAGCTCACACATGGATGTATACTGACCCCAGCAGGCAGCAAAGGAGCCCGTAGCCGAGGGCCCGATGGGTCAGTCCGCCCAAGACTTTCATTTTTTAACCGGCCGCCGGTGCGGCGTCCGGTTCAAAGATCAAAGTCTTTGGAGTCACCCTAAGGGCGGGCATCACCCAGTGCGGGCCACACCCCCTAGCTATGCTAGTGCCTGTGGTGCTTGCTGAATACACTGCAGGGTCGCCGAAATGGGATCGCCGAATCAAGTCAAATTGAAGAGAACGAAAAGTCACCGAATGCGTGGTGACTTTTCGATTCTCTTTGAATAACCCTATATATCAATACATGCATAAATTGCCTGGATGGCCACAAGAAAAAAAACTCATACTTTGTTACAATGTTAGCACATAAATTCATGCTGAAAAGACATGTAAGTCACAAGAAAATAAACATCAGATAAAGCATAAATAATGAAAAAATTCAAAATCAAAGAATCTGCTCTGCAACTCAACCTGGCAGAGACCACATGTCCCAATGTTTAGGCAGTAAAGCCTTTGTCAAGGGTTTTTATGCATAATTCTGTACATCAGGGACGTGCAGTCAGTGGAGGCAGGGGAGGCAAAGCCACACCTGCCATTAAGTGATAACTTAATAAACTTAAAACAAACTCACCTGCTCCTCCCCCGCTGTCAGCTCCATCCTCTGCCTCTGCAGGCATTAGTTTTCCCAGCCTACGCAATTTGCATAGCAGGACGTTTCCCCGCTGCACTAATTGAGTAAACTGCTCAAGATGTCAGAGACAAGTGCTGCCTATTTCCTGGTCACTGCTCATTAGTGTCGCACAGACTGACAGGCACTGAGAGCATTGGAAAAGCTTGGACCAATGGGAAAGCACCATTGGTCCAAGCCATTCCCAGAAAATGCCTGCATTAGAGGACTGCCTCTGATTGACAGGAAGGGGCACATGTAGCAGTTCGACATGCCCCTTCCTGTCAATGATAGGCCAGCCAGCCCTCCAATACAGGCTGTGAAAAGATTGCATGATGGACAACCCCTGACTGGCTGCATGGGGAGCTGCAGTCCAGGAGCGTGGCACAGGGGTGCCCTGCTCTGCATCAGCTGGGGATGCCCATTTATACCCCAGGCTGGTTATTGTCTGCTAACTGGGGCTGGAAGAATGCACAGCACATCTGCCCCCCAGGAGGGATCTGAGAGGGTGCAGCAGCCTTTGAAAATCAAGTAGCAGCAGGAAGCGCTCTTTGCCCAGCTGCAAGGTAAGTGACCTCACGAGAGGACAGAGGGTTACTGATGGGGAGGGAGAGGCCATGGCTTTCCTCTGTGCTGATTTCCTGATGTTCAGATAGTGCTTAGCTGCCAATCTGTATGATGTATTGTACCTCTAGCCAGGCTGTCTGGGGAGGGACAGGACAGGCAGGGGACTCAGCAGATGCAAAGTTGCCAGCAAGACTCTCACAACTCATCTTCTACCAGGGCTGTCAGATCACAGCGTGTGCTTCATGGGTCACTGGCTTTGGGCTTGGGTGTCAGATCTCCATTTTGCTCCCTGGTCAGTGCCTGAAAGTGCTGCCCTGCAGTGTGCAGAAGTCAGGTTGGGTCAGTTTTCCCTTCAGTATAATATGAATGACGCAAAATTGTATAGGTGCTTTAAGGAAACCTAATGGATGTGGCCAGGCTCCTCTTAATAATACTTTGTTATAGGGGCAGCATATAGAGAGGTGTGTGTGTTCTTACAGTGCCAGTCTCTTTACACACACCCTTTCTTTCACATGCTGTGTGTATGTATATTTATATCTCCAATCTGTGTGTGTGTTTTGCCAGGGGCAAGCGTTGGGTTAACCTTTTTGTGAGCCTGAAATATCAGGGTTATTCAGAGAGAGGTGAAAACCTTGAATTGGCAGGAGAATGAACAGCCAATTTGGAAAGTGAGATAAATGGGAGAATTTTTCTGGTTTGACTATTTTGACCTAGAATTTTCACTTTTCCAGTCATTAAAGGTTTTCACCTCTTTCTGAATAGCCCTGTATCAGGGTCATTCTTCTGCTTTTCACTGTTCTTTGAATAACCCTGATACAGGGCTATTCAGAAAGAGGTGAAAACCTTGAGAATGACTGGAGAAGTGAAAATTCTAGGTCAAAATAGTCAAACCAGAAAAATTCTCCCATTTATCTCCCTTTCCAAATTGGCTATTTGGTCTAGATTTTTCAATTGGCTATTTGGTCTAGAATCAGTGTTTCTCAACTCGTTTCCTCACTAACGGCCTGGTTTGCCAGATATATGAAGCACAGGTGATATTATTTGCTTCTCAGTGATTGCAGGATTCAGTCTGCATTTTCCCAAGGTGATATGAAAAGTCTAGCCTGTAGTGGGTCCTGAGGACTGGAGTTGAGAAACCCTGGTCTAGATTGTTCATTCTCCTGCCAATTCTCAAGATTTTCACCTCTCTCTGAATAACCCTGATATTATTGAATCATTGTGCTGGCTCAATATAGCTTACACTATTTCAGGCTATCAGGGATATTCAGATCGGTGAAAACCTTGAATTTGCAGGAGAATGAACAAATAACCAATTTGGAAAGTGAGATAAATGGGAGAATTTTTCTGGTTTGACTATTTTGACCTAGAATTCAATTCTCAACTCATTCTAAAGGTTTTCACCTCTCTGAATAGCCCTGTATCAGGGTTATTCAGAGAGTGGTAAAAAGCAGGAGAATGACTGGAGAATGGAAAATTCTAGGTCAAAATAGCAGATCTGGAAAGGGAGATGAATGGGAGAATTTTTCTGGTTTGGCTATTTTAAACCTAGAATTTTCCATTCTCCAGTCATTCTCCTGCTTTTCACCTCCTCTCTGAATAACCCTGTATGAAAACAAGTCCAAGTACAAGGACCCAGGACTGTAGATTCTTCATTTAAGAAGTCTTTGCCAATGTAATTCAGAAGGCATATTGTAAGATAATTGTTCTGTATAAAGGAGTGAGAGGTCTGTGGGAACAGAATCGGCTTCCAGTCAGTCCTTACTCGCAGTGTCTGTCCTTCTGATGTACTAAATGCCTGAAGCCTCCTCTTTGGCTGTTTTGCATTTGTATATCTGGCTCTGATACTAACCAGTGCCTCACCAGCCACTGACCTCACCGCACGTCTCTGCTGTACATATAAGAAGTTTTTTTAAACATCTGTAGAACATTATCGCAAAGTACATAATATTATAAACTCCAGTAAAATATTATCCAATAGTACAGAATTATACTTAATGCAATTTACTTCAACTGGTGAATTCTCTGCAGTAATTGCAATGGATTGCTCTTACCTTTGCAGGTATCGTCTTTCCCATTGACATGACGTGTATATCCATCCTGGCAGACACAGCTGAAACTTCCAATTGTGTTATTACAGAAGGAGTTTTGTGGACAATTCCCGTTATTGACAGAACATTCGTCTATATCTGTAAAACAATATCACATTAATACTCCTGATAAATAGATCACAATGTATGATGAACACGTCACAGGTAAAGGATTACTTCCTTAACCCTTTCGCTGCTGAGCCATTTCACGCCTGTGTGCTGAGCTCATTTTTACCGGTTTCGTCATCATGTTTAAACGAGGTTTGAAGCCATATTTTATTAAATGACCCAGACATATTATATATCGTTCTTTCCGGCAGACTCGGCAGATTCATAATATATCATTATTATATGTATACGATATGTCCTGCCTGTATATTATAACAGAAAATGCAATAAAATTGTAATTTACAATACAACGTGTAAAGTGTTTTTTTTCACATTTTAACATGCGAGCGTTTGCGGTTATATTTTCTATGGGTTGCGCTTGTTAAAAATATTAGAAATGGGGACTTATTACATTTTCTTTGGGGGAAAATATCACGCGATTTTTAACAAACGGACCCCATACAAAAATCATTAGTGCAGCATCATTGTTCACATTATAATTGAAATGGGAACAATATTGCTGCATTAACAAAAACAAAAAAAAACTGTTTAATTTTTTAATTTTTAATATTTCTTTATTTTTATTTAATTTGTTTTGTAACATGGTCATGTTTGGTATCGTTGGAAAGGCCATGCTCTGGCCGATCCAACAATACCAAACATTAACCCCTAGCTGCCACGGATCGGGAGATAACCCCCTATCTCCACCATTGGTGGCAGTTAGGGGTTAACTACAGAACTGACGTCATCGCGCTATGCACGATGATGCCAGTCATCAGGGGGTGATCCCGGAAGCTTGGCCGACATCCAAGATGTCAGCCAGCTCCGGAGAGGATCGCTATCTGGTGCTTTTTGGTGCCGAATAGCGATCCAGTCCCCAAGGGGTTAAAGCCAGGCACCATTTGGAAGGGCAGGCTATGCCCTTCCAAACCATGCCTGGCTTTGATTTCTGCCCCGAACAGAAGGGGAGGGAGAGAGGTCCAAAAGACCTCCCCCACGTCCCTTTCAGGCACCTCCTCCGCACTCGCGGGGGGGCACCTGCAATAGATGTCATTGCGCCGCTGCGATGACATCTATTGGTGCCCGCGGTGGTCCCGGATGCTGGGCTGACATCAAGGATGTCAGCCCGCACCAGGTGGCACAGCGATCGGCCGGAATCCGGCCGATCGCTGGCTACAAAGAGAGGACACGCTCAGCGTGTCCTCAGCAGCCAAAGCTACTTGCGGGTGGACGCTCTGAGCGCGTCCTCTGCAGCGAAACGGATAAACAGTCGTGTGTCTGTTTTTTTAATTAGAATTTTCACTGTTGCAGAGAACGATGTACACCACAGGGGATACCTTCCTCTGTAAAATAAATAAATAAGTCCGCAACAGAGTGGCACCTTGCTGTGGCCCTGCACTTACATTAGGAAATCATATTCCTACAGCTTTATCTCATAACAGTTATGACAAACTTGATTTAAAACTTAATACAATTCCAGCAACCCATATTAAAATTAGAGATGTTTTGCATGCATGGGACGAAGTGTGAGGCTGGTTCAGGGTATCTCTGGGGCGTGCTACGGGCTAGGCTGAGACGTAGGACCAAGCAACCCTTCACCCAGGTTCTGTACCAGTCCTTGAAGTGGCTGGGTTTTGCAATTGTATAAAAGGCAGGGACAGCAAAAAGGAAGGGAAACGCCAGTCCTTGTATGGCCGGCAGTATGCGACAGGAGAGGCATGGAAAAAAGGGTAGATGGGATAACAGAACCAGGCAAGGCCTGGAAGACACAAATCCTGCAACGCAGAAAGAATAGTCAAGTGGAAATCCGAGTCAAGGGGTTATAGAGGTACACAGGTAAACAGCCAAATCCGGGTCACTGTATGCTTCTAATATATGCCTACATGAGATAGAGTGTACAGGACTTTGTTTGATGCTGCGGCTTTGCCCGGACCCTTTTGTCCTATTCTTTGTCGATTTTCTATTCTGTGATTGTGAAAAACTTTTATAAACCTTAAAAAAAAAAATTTTTCTTTACAAAAAACAACCTATAACTTCTCAACCGTCAGGCATTCATGGCAGCATCAACATATTGAGCAAGTGACTTAAGGAACAGATATGCTTGAATTGGGAAATCTCATCCCAATGGATTTATCTCAAAACAATATGATAACGCCTGGCCTAAGACTTGATAGAACTCCAGCTAACCATATTAAAAACGAAGCTTTAAGAGAAAGAAGTGAAAAAAATGGCCAGTGCATATTACCCTAGAAAGCTACACAATGCATTTCACTTCCCCGGGTCAATTCTCAGCAGTAAATGCAATGGATTTCTCTTACCGTCGCATGTATTGGCTTTCCCGTAGGTATGAAGTGTATATCCATCCTGGCAGACACAGCTGACACTGCCAATTGTGTTATTACAGAAGGAGTTTCTTGGACAGTTTCCATTATTGATAAAACATTCATTTATATCTGTAAAACAATATCTCATTAATATACATTATTAATTAATCATTGCTTATAATGAACATGTAACAGGTAAAGGTTACGTTTCTTAAAGAGTCGTGCCACTTTACAGACATCAAAAATACACGAGCAGGTGAACATTACTGTAGGTTTGAATACCTCTCAGTGGATTGTTCCTTCATATAAATGAATAGCATTATAATAAATACAATGTCAAGATTTCAATCATTTGTAGTTTAAATTAACTAATGCCCAAATGTGTCATAGCCTGAAATACCTGATGATTGTGACACCATCAAACTGTGCCAAGTAAAGTGTGATTCATATAAAAACTAATGTTTTTATTATAGATCTTAAGTGAATGAAAGTAAAATTCTGAGAGATTATGAAAAGTACTTCCTCTTATGTTGAGCACACCTCATCACAGCAAGTGCTAGAAGTGACCTCCATTTCCTGTTAGGAACATGTTGATGTAACACTGTGTGTTGTTACCAATGCAACTCATTATTTCATCATCAATGCTATGGATCTCATTCCTAACGAATGTTGTCCGCTAAGCAAGCATCAGTCGTGCACGGCTTGTTACGGTGCACTTGTTCCTTCAGATAGCCCCATATAAAGAAGTCCAGACTGATAGGAACGCGAGACCGGGGTGGCCTCATATTGTTGAAAATGATACAGTTCTCAAAAAAGAAACCTGGATTGCTGCCATTGATCTATGTGTTGTGTGGCATGTCGCATTGCTGGAGGTAACCCTGTGATGTTCCTAAAAATAAGCCATATTGTTCTGTGGGAGTGCTATTCTTGTGGCTGTTCTCCTAGTGGCCACTTACAGCACAAGCTTTAATGGAATGTGCTCAACATAAGAGGAGGAATGTTTCCTGAAACTTATTACTTTCCAATCATTTGATTTGGATCTATGAGGAGCACTTTGGTTCAGGTCTAGAGCAGAGTATATCCCAGTAACATATAACAGAAAGCATTATTGCTTTTATATAGTACAGTAAAATATTATCCTACGAAGAGCATATTATAATACAATGCTACACAAAGCATATCAACTCATCTTGTGACCTTTCTGCACTAAATGCAATGGATTTCTCTTACCGATGCAGGTACTGACTTTCCCATTTGTGTGAAGTGTATATCCATCCTGGCAGACACAGCTGAAGCCGCCAATCGTCTTATTACAGAAACAATATGACAACAGTGCACATAATAAATAAATCACCACATATAATGAACATGTCACAGATAAAGTTGTCCATGACATGTCACTTTATGGACATAAACAAGTGAGTTGGTTGAAAACGCCATAGGTTTCAATACCTTTCACAGAATTGTTCCTTCATAGATATAATTATCATCATAACTAATACAATGTCAGGACTTCTATCATCTGAAGCTTTCATGAATTAAATGGGTCTAAGCCCTCTGTCAGAGCCTGAGATGCTCGTCCGTTCAGTTACTCCTGGTGGAAACTTAAGCATCCTTAACGTCTGTCTGAGACTGAAAGAAAAGCTCAATCTGTAGAGTGTTATGGAAGCAGGAAGGATTTGGGATGCGCAGTGGGAAAATGATTCAAAAGCGTCAAATCCAAATCACAATTGACAAATCTTCTTCTTTAAACAACCATGTTTTTGGACACCAAAATTAAGTGATCTGGTAAGTTTTGGTAAAGACTACTATAGGTTTCAATAGCTCTTACAGGGTCGTTCCTTGTGTACATAATTATGTGTGTAAGATAATTTTATCTGTTGGCGTTAAGACTAGGGATGAGCCGAACACCCCCGAGTTCGGTTCGCATTCGAACTTTTCAAAAGTTCGAATTCGAACACGAACACAAACTCAATACAAGTCAATAGGACTCAAAGTTCGATTTTTAGAGTGCCCTCCAAAAGGGGATATATGCTAGATATTTGCCATAAAAGGTGTATAGGGGTCCGGGTAGTGCCCTTCGGGGACAGGAAACAAAGACAAAAAGTTAAAAAAAGTTTTTAAAGGGACAGTGAGTTTTCCATGAAATAAGGGTTAAAAATAAAAACGAAAAATTCTTTCAAATATCGTGCCTAGGAGGTCCCCATAACCTGCCCGTGAAGTGGCAGATTTCTAGGATGTATAGAAACATTTAAAAACAAACAAATGACGTTTCAAATGACGGTAAATGCTTTTCGTTTAATCTATTCATAAACAACTGCTTGGGGCGGCAGTCTGTATGAAAAGACGTTTTAGGACGCACAGAAAAAGTTTAGTGTTTTTTTGGCTAAATTAGGGTAAAACTTATGCAGGCTTTGGATGAAAGTAACAATAGGTGCTTTAAAATTGGGCCTTTCCCGTCACACCGTAACCCCTCTGTGGTATTGTGAAGAGTGCAGGGGTGAACCATGCGGTCCTATATTAAAAAGATATGAATCTGGTAAAGGCGTCAGTGCACCCAGATATTGTGCCTTTGGTGCCAGGCCTGCAAGTGCCATCATACAGTAACCCCTCTGTGGTATTGTGGAAGAGTGCAGGGGTGGACCATGCGGTCCTATATTAAAAAGATATGAATCTGGTAAAGGCGTCAGTGCACCCAGATAATATATTGTGCCAGGCCTGCATGTGCCATCATACAGTAACCCCTCTGTGGTATTGTGGAAGAGTGCAGGGGTGGACCATGCGGTCCTATATTAAAAAGATATGAATCTGGTAAAGGCGTCAGTGCAGCCAAATATTGTGCCTTTCATGGCAGCAAGTGCCTTCACACCGTAACCCTTTTGTGGTATTGTGGAAGAGTTCAGTGCTGGAGGTTTTGTGAATGCAGAAGACATCCCCAATCTATTCCGTTACGTCAGCATCAGGGGATTGATAGCTGCTGATCCAGGACTGATTCATTTTTATAAATGTCAGTCGATCTACAGAGTCGGTGGACAGACGCACTCTTTTGTCTGTGACAAAACCTCCAGCGGCACTGAACGTCCTTTCAGAAAGCACGCTGGATGAAGGGCAACCTAGTAGCTGCATAGCATATTGGCTAACTTCTGGCCAGTGATCCAATCTCAACACCCAGTAAGCCAGTAGATCATCTGCTGGAAAGGTATCCAGGTCTGCCCTTGCCCCTAGGTAGTCCTGCACCATATGGTGAAGACGCTGGCAATGGGTGCCTACATTTGACGTCCCTGGGCGTCGTGGACTAAAAAAAAATTAAAAAGGCATCAGTCAAGCGGCCCCGGCCTTCACCAGTATTCCTCTGATCATTCGCAGCCTCAGAAGCACCTGTGTCATCACTTGGTAACCTACCAGTGCCTGGAAAGGCGTTACACACGTGTCGCTTTAGAGCGTCCTCAAGTTTTTTCATCCTGTGCTCCCTCTGTGCGGGCTGGATGAGCTCTGCAACTTTACCCTTGTATCGTGGATCAAGAAGGCTTGCCAACCAGTAATGATCCCTCTCCTTGATAACACGAATCCTGGGGTCCTTTAGCAGGCTTTGCAGGATAAGGGAGCCCATCCAGCGTAGGTTGGAGGTGGCATTAGCTTCCGAGTCTTCCTGGTCAATGAGTAGGATGACCCCATCGTGCACTTCCTCCTCCCAGCCACGCACTAGCCCTTGTGTTTCTGGGCACACAAAACCCTCCCTTGAGGAATCCCCACCTTCAATGCCCCCATTACTTAAATATTCCTCCTCCTCATCCTCCTCCTGTCTGATCTGAGGAGGACCCACTGGAATGCTGTCTGCGGAAAGACTGGGGCCATGAGAGCTAGGGAAGGTCTCCTCTTCCTCCCGCTGCTCTGCCTCTAGAGCCAGATCTATAATTTCCCGCAGAGTGTGCTCCAGCAGGAACACTAAAGGAATTGTGTCACTGATGCATGCACTGTCCCTGCTCACCATCCTCGTTGCCTCCTCAAATGGTGACAGTACAGTACATGCATCCTTGATCATCAGCCACTGCGGGGGGGGGGAACAAGTTGACCTGAACCTGTCCTTGTGCCATACTCACAGAGGTACTCGTTGATGGCCCTCTGCTGCTTGTGCAGATGCTGCAGCATTGCTAATGTCGAGTTCCACCTGGTGGGCATGTCACAGATCAGACGGTTTGTGGGAAGATGGAATTCTCTTTGATTTCTGCCAGGCGAACGCTTGCTGGGAATGACCATCTGAAGTGGCTGCAGACTTTTCTGGCCTGGCTGAGAAGCTCTGCCAGCCCTGGGTACCTGGTTAGGAAACGCTGTACCACCAGATTTAGGACGTGTGCTAGGCATGGTACATGCGTCAACTTACCCTGGTGTAGGGCAGAGAGAAGGTTGCTGCCATTATCACAGACGACCATTCCCAGCTGAAGCTGGTGTGGTGTTAACCATCTCTGCACCTGCCCCTGCAGAGCTGACAGAATTTCTGGCCCGGTGTGGCTCCTGTCCCCTAAACAAACCAGCTCAAGCACAGTATGGCTTCTTTTTGCTTGAGCCATTGCGTAGCCCCTGTCACGCGTCGGTTTAACTGCCACTTCGCCAGAGACACGGAAGGAGGAGGAGGAGGAAGAGGGAGAGGTGGTGTGGAGCAGACAGACCTCATACAAGCAGCTTTCTGTAGGAATGGTGGATGAACAAGCTCCAGCACAGAGCCCCGTCTAGGATCCCTCCCAGCTGCAATCAGAGTTACCCAGTGTGCCGTGAAGGAAATGTAACGACCCTGTCCATGGTTGCTGGACCACGTGTCTAAAGTCACATGCACCTTGCTGCTGACTGCCTTTCCCAATGACTCGATAACATTGTCTTCCACGTGCTGGTATAGTGCTAGAATGGCCTTGCGTGAAAAGTAATGGTGTTTTGGAACATGCCACTGTGATACAGCACATTCAGCAAATTCACGGAAGAGAGCAGAGTCCACCAGCTAGAAAGGCAGCAGCTGCAATGCGAGTAATTTTGCTAAGCTGGCATTTAGACGCTGTGCTTGGGGATGGTTGGGACTATATTTTTTCTTATGCTGCAGCAGCTGGGGCAATGTAATCTGACTGCGTAAATCTTCAGCTGATGGGATGCTGTCACATTGTGAGGAAGGACCTGGTACATGCATTACTGTAGCATCATCCCTGTCAGTGGAGGTTGTAGCAGGCAATGACATGGCAGGACATACAGTGGGGGTAGAGACAGATGAGGAGGAGGAGGACCTTCGCAAAGTTTTGCGCCAACGGGATGCGTGGCAGGTGGTCATATGTCGCCTCAAGCACGTGGTACCCAAGCGTCCGGTGTCTTTCCCACGCTTGAGCCTCATCTGACATAGATTACAAATTGCAACGGTGGGTTCTGCTGCACATTTCAAGAAATCCCAGACAGCAGAGTTCCTGGATGTGTGCTTTGAGACAACAGCGCTCTGCACCTGAGCGGCTCTGACATCTGATGCCTTGGACTGTCTAGTGCTACGGTTGGTCATAGAGGATGTTGTGCCTCGTGTTTGTTGTGCCTCCTCCTCCTCCTCACTTGACTCCTCTGTTCGATCAGGCACCCAGGTGGAGTCAGTGACCTCATCATCATTGTCATCACGCCCTATCTCCTCATCACTGGAGCCAACTTGGCAGTATGCTGCAGCTGCTGGGACAACATGAGTGCCAGTTATTTGTGTGTCATCACTGGCACCCCCTTCCTCTAGGTTGATTATACTCCCTTCCTCAACCTCAGAGATTGAATCAGAGCACTGTAGTTGCTGCACATGCTCAAGCAGCATGTCACTGTCATTGTAGTCAAACAATTCAGCTGACTCCTCCGTGTGTGATAGTGAGGCTACGGCATGAGTAGCTGTGGACATGGAGGCTGCATTAGAAGCTTTGGCAGCGGAGCTGGACTGTTAAGCACTACAAGCTTGGCTGGCAGAGGACTCGGAGGATGAGGAAGGCCTGGTTAGCCAATCCATCAAACCCTCTGTATGTTGCTGCTGCTTAAGACGGCCAGCACCAGTTAGAAAGGACAAGCGTGCCCCTGCAGAGGATGCACCACGTCCACGACGACCAGAGGCACAGCCTCCCGACACAGAGGCTGCTTGCCCACAGATTACCTCAATTCCCAAATATTTTGTAGAAATTACTGACCCCCCAAAATACTTGGTGGCAGCCAGTGAGAACACACAGATTACCTCAATTCCCAAATATTTTGTAGAAATTACTGACCCCAAAATACTGGGTGGCAGTGACAAGACACAGATTACTTCAATATCCAGATATTTTGGAGAAATTTCTGACCCCCAAAATACTGGGTGGCAGTGACAAGACACAGATTACCTCAATTCCCAAATATTTTGTAGAAATTACTGACCCCCCAAAATTCAGGGTGGCAGTGACAAGACACAGATTACCTCAATTCCCAAATATTTTGTAGAAATTACTGACCTCCCAAAATAGTTGCTGGTGGCAGTGACAAGACACAGATTACCTCAATTCTCAAATATTTTGTAGAAATTACTGACCCCCCCCCAAAAAAGTTGCTGGTGGCAGTGACAAGACACAGATTACCTCAATTCCCAAATATTTTGTAGAAATTACTGACCCCAAAATACTGGGTGGCAGTGACAAGACACAGATTACCTCAATTCCCAAATATTTTGTAGAAATTACTGACCCCCCAAAATTCAGGGTGGCAGTGACAAGACACAGAGATTACCTCAATTCTCAAATATTTTGTAGAAATTACTGACCCCCCAAAAAGTTGCTGGTGGCAGTGACAAGACACAGATTACCTCAATTCCCAAATATTTTGTAGAAATTACTGACCCCCCCAAAATTCAGGGTGGCAGTGACAAGACACAGATTACCTCAATTCCCAAATATTTTGTAGAAATTACTGACCTCCCAAAATAGTTGCTGGTGGCAGTGACAAGACACAGATTACCTCAATTCTCAAATATTTTGTAGAAATTACTGACCCCCCAGAAAAGTTGCTGGTGGCAGTGACAAGACACAGATTACCTCAATTCCCAAATATTTTGTAGAAATTACTGACCCCCCAAAATTCAGGGTGGCAGTGACAAGACACAGATTACCTCAATTCCCAAATATTTTGTAGAAATTACTTACCCCCCAAATTTTGGCGAACTGCCAGCAAGTACAGTGCCTGTTTGAAGGCAGTGAAAGTGAAGGCACACATGGATATATATTGCCCCCAGCAGCTCTGGATATATTGCCCCAGCTTACAATTATATATTGCTCCAGTAGCTCACTCATGGATATATAGTGCCCCAGATCACATATGGATATATTGCCCCAGCTCACCCATGGATATATAGTGCCCCAGATCACATATGGATATATATAGTGCCCCAGCTCACATATGGATATATATTGCCCCCAGCTCACATAGAAACATAGAACATAGAAAAATGTCGGCAGATAAGAACCTTTCGGCCCATCTAGTCTGCCCAATTACATGGATACTTTACCTGGATTTATCTTTTGTTTAGGATAGCCTTATGCCTATCCCATGCTTGCTTAAATTCAATTACTGTTTTGGCCTCTACCACTTCTACTGGAAGACTGTTCCATGTATCCACCACCCTCTCAGTAAAATAATGCTTCCTGATGTTACTTTTAAACCTTTGCCCCTCTAATCTAAGACTATGTCCTCTTGTTTTGCTATTTTGTTTCCTTTTAAATATACTCCCTTCCTCTACCTTGTGGATTCCCTTTACGTATTTAAATGTTTCTATCATATCTCCTCTGTCTCGTCTTTTTTCCAAGCTGTACATGTTAAGATCATTAAGCCTTTCCTGGTAACTTTTCTCCTTCAAGCCGTACACCATTTTAGTAGCCCTTCTCTGAACTCTCTCTAAGATGTCTATATCCTTCTGGAGATACGGTCTCCAGTACTGCACACAGTACTCCAAGTGAGGTCTCACCAGTGCTCTGTACAGTGGCATGAGCACTTCCCTTTTCCTACTGCTAATACCTCTCCCTACACAACCAAGCATTCTGCTAGCATTTCCTGCTGCTCTATTACATTGACTACTTACCCTTAGATCCTCTGAAATAATGACCCCTAAATCCCTTTCCTCAGATGTTGAGGTTAGGACTGTATCAAATATTCTATATTCAGCCCTTGGGTTTTTACGTCCCAGGTGCATTATCTTGCACTTATCCACATTAAAACTCAATTGCCACAACTCCGACCATTTTTTTAGTTTACCTAAATCATTTGTCATTTGGCTGATCCCTCCAGGAACGTCAACCCTGTTGCAAATCTTTGTGTCATCAGCAAAAAGACATACTTTTCCATTAATACCTTCTGCAATATCACTAATAAAAATATTAAAGAGAATGGGTCCAAGTACGGACCCCTGAGGTACCCCACTGGTAACAAGACCTTGCGCCGAATAAACTCCATTTACCACAACCCTCTATTGTCTGTCACTCAGCCACTGCCTAATCCAGTCAACAATATTGGAATCCAAGCTCAAAGATTGCAATTTATTGATAAGCCTTCTATGCGGAACAGTATCAAAAGCCTTACTGAAATCTAAATAAGCAATGTCTACTGCACCACCTGTGTCTATTATTTTTGTTACCCAATCAAAAAAATCAATAAGATTAGTTTGGCTTGATCTCCCTGAGGTAAACCCATGTTGTTTCTGATCCTGTAATCTATGTGTTTTTAGATGTTCAACAATCTACACATGGATGTATAGTGCCCAGCTCACACATGGATGTATAAAGCCCAGCTCACACAAGGATGTATAGTGCCAAGCTCACATATGGATGTATAGTGCCCAGCTCACATATGTATAGTGCCCAGCTCACACATGGATGTATAGTGCCCAGCTCACACATGGATGTATAATGGTCAGCTCACACATGGATGTATACTGACCCCAGCAGGCAGCAAAGGAGCCCGTAGCCGAGGGCCCGATGGGTCAGTCCGCCCAAGACTTTCATTTTTTAACCGGCCGCCGGTGCGGCGTCCGGTTCAAAGATCAAAGTCTTTGGAGTCACCCTAAGGGCGGGCATCACCCAGTGCGGGCCACACCCCCTAGCTATGCTAGTGCCTGTGGTGCTTGCTGAATACACTGCAGGGTCGCCGAAATGGGATCGCCGAATCAAGTCAAATTGAAGAGAACGAAAAGTCACCGAATGCGTGGTGACTTTTCGATTCTCTTTGAATAACCCTATATATCAATACATGCATAAATTGCCTGGATGGCCACAAGAAAAAAAACTCATACTTTGTTACAATGTTAGCACATAAATTCATGCTGAAAAGACATGTAAGTCACAAGAAAATAAACATCAGATAAAGCATAAATAATGAAAAAATTCAAAATCAAAGAATCTGCTCTGCAACTCAACCTGGCAGAGACCACATGTCCCAATGTTTAGGCAGTAAAGCCTTTGTCAAGGGTTTTTATGCATAATTCTGTACATCAGGGACGTGCAGTCAGTGGAGGCAGGGGAGGCAAAGCCACACCTGCCATTAAGTGATAACTTAATAAACTTAAAACAAACTCACCTGCTCCTCCCCCGCTGTCAGCTCCATCCTCTGCCTCTGCAGGCATTAGTTTTCCCAGCCTACGCAATTTGCATAGCAGGACGTTTCCCCGCTGCACTAATTGAGTAAACTGCTCAAGATGTCAGAGACAAGTGCTGCCTATTTCCTGGTCACTGCTCATTAGTGTCGCACAGACTGACAGGCACTGAGAGCATTGGAAAAGCTTGGACCAATGGGAAAGCACCATTGGTCCAAGCCATTCCCAGAAAATGCCTGCATTAGAGGACTGCCTCTGATTGACAGGAAGGGGCACATGTAGCAGTTCGACATGCCCCTTCCTGTCAATGATAGGCCAGCCAGCCCTCCAATACAGGCTGTGAAAAGATTGCATGATGGACAACCCCTGACTGGCTGCATGGGGAGCTGCAGTCCAGGAGCGTGGCACAGGGGTGCCCTGCTCTGCATCAGCTGGGGATGCCCATTTATACCCCAGGCTGGTTATTGTCTGCTAACTGGGGCTGGAAGAATGCACAGCACATCTGCCCCCCAGGAGGGATCTGAGAGGGTGCAGCAGCCTTTGAAAATCAAGTAGCAGCAGGAAGCGCTCTTTGCCCAGCTGCAAGGTAAGTGACCTCACGAGAGGACAGAGGGTTACTGATGGGGAGGGAGAGGCCATGGCTTTCCTCTGTGCTGATTTCCTGATGTTCAGATAGTGCTTAGCTGCCAATCTGTATGATGTATTGTACCTCTAGCCAGGCTGTCTGGGGAGGACAGGACAGGCAGGGGACTCAGCAGATGCAAAGTTGCCAGCAAGACTCTCACAACTCATCTTCTACCAGGGCTGTCAGATCACAGCGTGTGCTTCATGGGTCACTGGCTTTGGGCTTGGGTGTCAGATCTCCATTTTGCTCCCTGGTCAGTGCCTGAAAGTGCTGCCCTGCAGTGTGCAGAAGTCAGGTTGGGTCAGTTTTCCCTTCAGTATAATATGAATGACGCAAAATTGTATAGGTGCTTTAAGGAAACCTAATGGATGTGGCCAGGCTCCTCTTAATAATACTTTGTTATAGGGGCAGCATATAGAGAGGTGTGTGTGTTCTTACAGTGCCAGTCTCTTTACACACACCCTTTCTTTCACATGCTGTGTGTATGTATATTTATATCTCCAATCTGTGTGTGTGTTTTGCCAGGGGCAAGCGTTGGGTTAACCTTTTTGTGAGCCTGAAATATCAGGGTTATTCAGAGAGAGGTGAAAACCTTGAATTGGCAGGAGAATGAACAGCCAATTTGGAAAGTGAGATAAATGGGAGAATTTTTCTGGTTTGACTATTTTGACCTAGAATTTTCACTTTTCCAGTCATTAAAGGTTTTCACCTCTTTCTGAATAGCCCTGTATCAGGGTCATTCTTCTGCTTTTCACTGTTCTTTGAATAACCCTGATACAGGGCTATTCAGAAAGAGGTGAAAACCTTGAGAATGACTGGAGAAGTGAAAATTCTAGGTCAAAATAGTCAAACCAGAAAAATTCTCCCATTTATCTCCCTTTCCAAATTGGCTATTTGGTCTAGATTTTTCAATTGGCTATTTGGTCTAGAATCAGTGTTTCTCAACTCGTTTCCTCACTAACGGCCTGGTTTGCCAGATATATGAAGCACAGGTGATATTATTTGCTTCTCAGTGATTGCAGGATTCAGTCTGCATTTTCCCAAGGTGATATGAAAAGTCTAGCCTGTAGTGGGTCCTGAGGACTGGAGTTGAGAAACCCTGGTCTAGATTGTTCATTCTCCTGCCAATTCTCAAGATTTTCACCTCTCTCTGAATAACCCTGATATTATTGAATCATTGTGCTGGCTCAATATAGCTTACACTATTTCAGGCTATCAGGGATATTCAGATCGGTGAAAACCTTGAATTTGCAGGAGAATGAACAAATAACCAATTTGGAAAGTGAGATAAATGGGAGAATTTTTCTGGTTTGACTATTTTGACCTAGAATTCAATTCTCAACTCATTCTAAAGGTTTTCACCTCTCTGAATAGCCCTGTATCAGGGTTATTCAGAGAGTGGTAAAAAGCAGGAGAATGACTGGAGAATGGAAAATTCTAGGTCAAAATAGCAGATCTGGAAAGGGAGATGAATGGGAGAATTTTTCTGGTTTGGCTATTTTAAACCTAGAATTTTCCATTCTCCAGTCATTCTCCTGCTTTTCACCTCCTCTCTGAATAACCCTGTATGAAAACAAGTCCAAGTACAAGGACCCAGGACTGTAGATTCTTCATTTAAGAAGTCTTTGCCAATGTAATTCAGAAGGCATATTGTAAGATAATTGTTCTGTATAAAGGAGTGAGAGGTCTGTGGGAACAGAATCGGCTTCCAGTCAGTCCTTACTCGCAGTGTCTGTCCTTCTGATGTACTAAATGCCTGAAGCCTCCTCTTTGGCTGTTTTGCATTTGTATATCTGGCTCTGATACTAACCAGTGCCTCACCAGCCACTGACCTCACCGCACGTCTCTGCTGTACATATAAGAAGTTTTTTTAAACATCTGTAGAACATTATCGCAAAGTACATAATATTATAAACTCCAGTAAAATATTATCCAATAGTACAGAATTATACTTAATGCAATTTACTTCAACTGGTGAATTCTCTGCAGTAATTGCAATGGATTGCTCTTACCTTTGCAGGTATCGTCTTTCCCATTGACATGACGTGTATATCCATCCTGGCAGACACAGCTGAAACTTCCAATTGTGTTATTACAGAAGGAGTTTTGTGGACAATTCCCGTTATTGACAGAACATTCGTCTATATCTGTAAAACAATATCACATTAATACTCCTGATAAATAGATCACAATGTATGATGAACACGTCACAGGTAAAGGATTACTTCCTTAACCCTTTCGCTGCTGAGCCATTTCACGCCTGTGTGCTGAGCTCATTTTTACCGGTTTCGTCATCATGTTTAAACGAGGTTTGAAGCCATATTTTATTAAATGACCCAGACATATTATATATCGTTCTTTCCGGCAGACTCGGCAGATTCATAATATATCATTATTATATGTATACGTTATGTCCTGTCTGTATATTATAACAGAAAATGCAATAAAATTTTAATTTACAATACAACGTGTAAAGTGTTTTTTTTCACATTTTAACATGCGAGCGTTTGCGGTTATATTTTCTATGGGTTGCTCTTGTTAAAAATATTAGAAACGGGGACTCATTACATTTTCTTTGGGGGAAAAAATCACGTGATTTTTAACAAACGGACCACATACAAAAATCGTTAGTGCAGCATCATTGTTCACATTATAATTGAAATGGGAACAATATTGCTGCATTAACAAAAACAAAAAAAAACTGTTTATATTTTTAAATTTTTAATATTTTTTTATTTTTATTTAATTTGTTTTGTAACATGGTTATGTTTGGTATCATTGGAAAGGCCATGCTCTGGCCGATCCAACAATACCAAACATTAACCCCTAGCTGCCACGGATCGGGAGATAACCCCCTATCTCCACCATTGGTGGCAGTTAGGGGTTAACTACAGAACTGACGTCATCGCGCTATGCACGATGATGCCAGTCATCAGGGGGTGATCCCGGAAGCTTGGCCGACATCCAAGATGTCAGCCAGCTCCGGGAGAGGATCGCTATCTGGTGCTTTTTGGTGCCGAATAGCGATCCAGTCCCCAAGGGGTTAAAGCCAGGCACCATTTGGAAGGGCAGGCTATGCCCTTCCAAACCATGCCTGGCTTTGATTTCTGCCCCGAACAGAAGGGGAGGGAGAGAGGTCCAAAAGACCTCCCCCACGTCCCTTTCAGGCACCTCCTCCGCACTCGCGGGGGGGGCACCTGCAATAGATGTCATTGCGCCGCTGCGATGACATCTATTGGTGCCCGCGGTGGTCCCGGATGCTGGGCTGACATCAAGGATGTCAGCCCGCACCAGGTGGCACAGCGATCGGCCGGAATCCGGCCGATCGCTGGCTACAAAGAGAGGACACGCTCAGCGTGTCCTCAGCAGCCAAAGCTACTTGCGGGTGGACGCTCTGAGCGCGTCCTCTGCAGCGAAACGGATAAACAGTCGTGTGTCTGTTTTTTTAATTAGAATTTTCACTGTTGCAGAGAACGATGTACACCACAGGGGATACCTTCCTCTGTAAAATAAATAAATAAGTCCGCAACAGAGTGGCACCTTGCTGTGGCCCTGCACTTACATTAGGAAATCATATTCCTACAGATTTATCTCAAAACAGATATGACAAACCTGATTTAAAAATTAATACAATTCCAGCAACCCATATTAAAATTAGAGATGTTTTGCATGCATGGGACGAAGTGTGAGGCTGGTTCAGGGTATCTCTGGGGTGTGCTACGTGCTAGGTTGAGACGTAGGACCAAGCAACCCTTCACCCAGGTTCTGTACCAGTCCTTGAGGTGGCTGGGTTTTGCAATTGTATAAAAGGCAGGGACAGCAAAAAGGAAAGGAAACGCCAGTCCTTGTTTGGCCGGCAGTATGCGACAGATGAGGCATGGAAAAAAGGGTAGATGGGATAACAGAACCAGGCAAGGCCTGGAAGACACAAATCCTGCAACGCAGAAAGAATAGTCAAGTGGAAATCCGAGTTAAGGGGTTATAGAGGTACACAGGTAAAAAGCCAAATCCGGGTCACTGTATGCTTCTAATATATGCCTACATGAGATAGAGTGTACAGGACTTTGTTTGATGCTGCTGCTTTGCCCGGACCCTTTTGTCCTATTCTTTGTCGCTTTTCTATTCTGTGACTGTAAAAAAAACTTTTATAAACCTTAAATATTTTTTTTTTTTTTTTATAAAAAACAACCTATAACTTCTCAAACGTCAGGCATTCATGGCAGCATCAACATATTGAGCAAGTGACTTAAGGAACAGATATGCTTGAATTGAGACATCTCATCCCAATGGATTTATCTCAAAACGATATGACAACGCCTGGCCTAAGACTTGATACAACTCCAGCTAACCATATAAAAAGTAAGCTTTAAGAGAAAGAAGGGAAAAAAATGGCCAGTGCATTTTACCCTAGAAAGCTACACAATGCATTTCACTTCCCCGGGTCAATTCTCAGCAGTAAATGCAATGAATTCCGCTTACCGTCGCATGTATTGACTTTCCCATTGGTATGAAGTGTATATCCAGCCTGGCAGACACAGTTGACACTGCCAATTGTGTTATTACAGAAGGAGTTTCTTGGACAGTTTCCATTATTGATAAAACATTCATTTATATCTGTAAAACAATATCTCATTAATATACATTATTACTTAATCATTGCTTATAATGAACATGTAACAGGTAAAGGCTACGTTTCTTAAAGAGTCGTGCCACTTTACAGACATCAAAAAATACGCGAGCTGGTGAACATTACTGTGGGTTTGAATACCTCTCAGTGGATTGTTCCTTCATATAAATTAATATCATCATAATAAATACAATGTCAAGATTTCGATCATCTGTAGTTTAAATGAACTAATGCCCAAATGTATCATAGCCTGAAATACCTGATGATTGTGACACCATCAAACTATGCCAAGTAAAGTCTGATTCATATAAAAACTAATGTTTTTATTATAGATCTTATATGAACGAAAGTAAATTTATGAGCGATTATGAAAAGTACTTCCTCTTATGTTGAGCACATCTTATCCCAGCAAGTGCTAGAAGTGACCTCCATTTCCTGTTAGGAACATGTCGATGTAACACTGTGTGTTGTTATCAATGCATCTCATTATTTCATCATCAATGCTATGTATCTCATTCCTAATGAATGTTGTCCGCTAAGCAAGCATCAGTCGTGCAGGGCTTGTTACGGTGCACTCGTTCCTTCAGATAGCCCCATATAAAGAAGTCCAGGCTGGTAGGAACGCGAGACCGGGGTGGCCTCATATTGTTGAAAATGATACAGTTCTCAAAAAAGAAACCTGGATTGCTGCCATTGATCTATGTGTTGTGTGGCATGTCGCATTGCTGGAGTTAACCCTGTGATGTTCCTAAAAATAAGCCATATTGTTCTGTGGGAGTGCTATTCTTGTGGCTGTTCTCCTAGTGGCAACTTCCAGCACATGCTTTAATGGAATGTGCTCAACATAAGAGGAGGAATGTTTCCTGAAACTCATTACTTTCCAATCATTTGTTTTGGATCTATAAGGAGCACTTTGGTTGAGGTGTAGAGCAGAGTATATCCCAGTAACATGTAACAGAAAGCAATATTGCATTTATATAGTACAGTAAAATATTATCCTACGAAGAGCATATTATCATACAATGCTACACAAAGCATATCAACTCATCTTGTGACCTTTCTGCACTAAATGCAATGGATTTCTATTACCGATGCAGCCATGCAGGTACTGACTTTCCCATTTGTGTGAAGTGTATATCCATCCTGGCAGACACAGCTGAAGCTGCCAATCATGTTATTACAGAAACAATATGACAACAGTGCACATAATAAATAAATCACCACGTATATTGAACAGGTCACAGATAAAGTTGTCCATGACGTGTCACTTTATGGACATAAACAAGTGAGTTGGTTGAAAACGCCATAGGTTTCAATACCTTTCACAGATTTGTTCCTTCATAGATATACTTATCATCATAGTAGGGAGGAATCGGGGAACTATAGGCCAGTTAGTCTTACGTCAGTAGTGGGGAAATTAATGGAAACCATGTTAAAGGAAAGGATTGTTGAACATCTAAAAACACATAGATTTCAGGCTCAGAAACAACATGGGTTTACCTCAGGGAGATCATGCCAAACTAATCTTATTGATTTTTTTGATTGGGTAACAAAAATAATAGACACAGGTGGTGCAGTAGACATTGCTTATTTAGATTTCAGTAAGGCTTTTGATACTGTACCGCATAGAAGGCTTATCAATAAATTGCAATCTTTGAGCTTGGATTCCAATATTGTTGAATGGATTAGGCAGTGGCTGAGTGACAGGCAACAGAGGGTTGTGGTAAATGGAGTTTATTCGGCGCAAGGTCTTGTTACCAGTGGGGTACCTCAGGGGTCAGTACTTGGACCCATTCTATTTAATATTTTTATTAGTGATATTGCAGAAGGTATTAATGGAAAAGTATGTATTTTTGCTGATGACAGAAAGATTTGCAACAGGGTTGACAATCCTGGAGGGATCAGCCAAATGACAAATGATTTAAGTAAACTAAAAAAATGGTTGGCACTGTGGCAATTGAGTTTTAATGTGGATAAGTGCAAGATAATGCACCTGGGACGTAAAAACCCAAGGGCTGAATATAGAATATTTGATACAGTCCTAACCTCAACATCTGAGGAAAGGGATTTATTGGTTATTATTTCAGAGGATCTAAGGGTAAGTAGTCAATGTAATAGAGCAGCAGGAAATGCGAACCCATGACTCCACAGGCTCGCTCCATGCAGAGCAGTGACATTACCTCTACTCCACCCAGCCGGTACAATTATTATTTCAGAAGATCTAAGGGTGAGTAGTCAATGTAATAGAGCAGCAGGAAATGCTAGCAGAATGCTTGGTTGTGTAGGGAGAGGTATTAGCAGTAGGAAAAGGGAAGTGCTCATGCCACTGTACAGAGCACTGGTGAGACCTCACTTGGAGTCCTGTGTGCAGTACTGGAGACCGTATCTCCAGAAGGATATAGACATCTTAGAGAGAGTTCAGAGAAGGGCTACTAAAATGGTGTACGGCTTGAAGGAGAAAAGTTACCAGGAAAGGCTTAATGATCTTAACATGTACAGCTTGGAAAAAAGACGAGACAGAGGAGATATGATAGAAACATTTAAATACGTAAAGGGAATCCACAAGGTAGAGGAAGGGAGTATATTTAAAAGGAAACAAAATAGCAAAACAAGAGGACATAGTCTTAGATTAGAGGGGCAAAGGTTTAAAAGTAACATCAGGTAGCATTATTTTACTGAGAGGGTGGTGGATACATGGAACAGCCTTCCAGTAGAAGTGGTAGAGGCCAAAACAGTAATTGAATTTAAGCAAGCATGGGATAGGCATAAGGCTATCCTAAATAAAAGATAAATCCGGGTAAAGTATCCATGTAATTGGGCAGACTAGATGGGCCGAAAGGTTCTTATCTGCCGACATTTTTCTATGTTTCTATGTTTCTATCATAACTAATACAATGTCAGGATTTCTATCAGTTGAAGCTTTCATGAATTAAATGGGTCTAAGCCCTCTGTCCGAGCCGGAGATGCTCGTCTGCTCAGTTACTCCTGGTGGAAACTCAAGCATCCTTAACGTCTGTCTGAGACTGAAAGAAAAGCGCAATCTGTAGAGTGTTATGGAAGCAGGAAGGATTCAGGATGCGCAGTGGGAAAATGATTCAAAAGTGTCAAATCCAAATCACAATTGACAAATCTTCTTCTTTAAACAACCATGTTTTTGGACACCAAAATTAAGTGATCTGGTAAGTTTTGGTAAAGACTACTATAGGCTTCAATAGCTCTTACAGGGTCGTTCCTTGTGTACATAATTATGTGTGTAAGATAATTTTATCTGTTGCCGTTAAGAAGACTCCGAAAAAATTGTTCTCACGGGAACAACAACCTACCACATCTCAAACGTCAAACATTCATGGCAGCATCAACATATTGCAAAAACTGGAAAAAAACATCAGAAGTTTATTTGAACCGACAAAAAAAAATGGTAGTTGATACTGACAGCACTAGTAAATAAATATGTATTTTAGCACATCACAGGCAAAAGTTGACCATATAGACCAATATTGAAAATATGAATATATATTAATCCCAAAAGCAGGATAAGCGGGACAAAAATTATAGGGGTTATTCAAAGAGATCCGAATAGCTGCCGAAAGGTAACCGAATGCTGAAATTCAGCGTTCAGTTACCTTTCCTGGCCATTCGGCTATTCAGAGAGCAGGCAATTCGCAAAATGGTGCCTGTTCGAGGGCAGTGAAATCCCCATAGCTTCGTCTATTCAGAGAACAAAAACCAGCAGTGAAAAGTTGCCGAAATGCCCTGCCATTCGGTTGCTTCATTCGACAGGTTTATTGAGGCGAATCCCATAGGCTTCAATGTTAAAAATATTCCTGTTTTAATCCAATATCTAATAAACCGTTTATTATAATATTCTGCAGTAAAAAGTCTCTTTATTAATCGATTCTTTTAAAAAAAAATTTTTAGGATCTTTCAAGCATTTTTCGGGATTTGTTTGCAAAAACAAATTTCTGATTTTTTTTTTTTAAATGTTTTTTCTTTTTTCTGTAACAGTCCTTTTTATTATCATTCATTGGATCTTATATGTAAATTTCAGACACTTTCGCTTAGTAGTTTGTTTGCAAACAGCGTTTCACTTTTCAAACATTCAAGCGTATTGTTTTGGTTATTTTTCACTCCATTCGTCTGCGTTGTCGGGTTTTTCCAGCGGCTGCTCTGCGCTCTGATCGGCTCCTGCTCGGCTCCTGCTCGGCTTTCTCCGGCATGTTCGGCGGGGTTAATCCAGATGTTTTTGCGAGTTTCGGTGTGCATTCGCCTGGGTTTTGCAGTGAGTGTTCGGAAGCTTTTCGGCAGCTTTTCCCTGCACTACAAAGGCCCTGTGGTCAGTGGTGTCACTAGGGTTGGTGTCACCCGGTGCGGTAATGTATGCTCACACACAAATTTTGGCGAACTGCTAGCTAGTACAGTGCCTGTTTGAAGGCAGTGAAAGTGAAGGCACACATGGATATATATTACCCCCAGCAGCTCTGGATATATTTCCCCCAGCTCACAATTATATATTGCCCTCAGCAGCTCTGGATATATTACCCCAGCTCACATATGAATATATTGCCCCAGCTCACAATTATATATTGCCCCCAGCAGCTCACCCATGGATATATAGTGCCCCAGATCACATATGGATATATTGCCCCAGCTCACCCATGGATACATAGTGCCCCAGATCACATATGGATATAGTGCCCCAGCTCACATATGGATATATATTGCCTCCAGTTCACACATGGATGTACAGACAGGTCCAGAAATATTGGGACAGCGACACAATTCTAACATCTTTGGCTCTATACACCACCACAATGGAGTTGGAATGAAACAAACACAATGTGCTTTAACTGCAGACTGTCAGCTTTAATTTGAGGGTATGTACATCCAACTCAGGTGAACGGTGTAAGATTTACAGCAGTTTGCAGATGTGCCTCCCACTTGTTAAGGGACCAAAGGTAATGGGACAATTGGCTTCTCAGCTGTTCCATGGCCAGGTGTGTGATATTCCCTCATTACCCCAATTACAATGTGCAGATAAAAGGCCCAGAGTTCATTTCAAGTGTGCTATTTGCATTTGGAATCTGTTGCTGTCAACTCTCAAGATGAGATCCAAAGAGCTGTCACTATCAGTGAAGCAAGCCATCATTAGGCTGAAGAAACAAAACAAACCCATCAGAGATAGCAAGAACATTAAGTGTGGCCAAAACAACTGTTTGGAACATTCTCAAAAAGAAGGAACGCACCGATGAGCTCAGCAACACCAATAGACCCGGGAGACCACGGAAAACAACTGTGGTGGATGACCGAAGACGTCTTTCCCTGGTGAAGAAAACACCCTTCACAACAGTTGGCCAGATCAAGAACACTCTCCAGGAGGTAGGTGTATGTGTGTCAAAGTCAACAATCAAGAGAAGACTTCACCAGAGTGAATACAGAGGGTTCACCACAAGATGTAAACCATTGGTGAGCCTCAAAAACAGGAAGGCCAGATTAGAGTTTGCCAAACAACACCTAACAAAGCCTTCACAGTTCTGGAACAAGATCCTATGGACAGATGAGACCAAGATCAACTTGTACCAGAGTGATGGGAAGAGAGGAGTATGGAGAAGGAAAGGAACTCCTCATGATCCTAAGCATACCACCTCATCAGTGAAGCATGGTGGTGGTAGTGTCATGGCGTGGGCATGTTTGGCTGCCAACGGAACTGGTTCTCTTGTATTTATTGATGATGTGACTGCTGACAAAACCAGCAGGATGAATTCTGAAGTGTTTCGGGCAATATTATCTGCTCACATTCAGCCAAATGCTACAGAACTCATTGGACGGCGCTTCACAGTGCAGATGGACAATGACCCAAAGCATACTACAAAAGCAACCAAAGAGTTTTTGAAGGGACAGAAGTGGAATGTTATGCAATGGCCAAGTCAATCACATGACCTGAATCCCATTGAGCATGCATTTCACTTGCTGAAGACAAAACTGAAGGGAAAATGCCCCAAGAACAAGCAGGAACTGAAGACAGTTGCAGTAGAGGCCTGGCAGAGCATCACCAGGGATGAAACCCAGCGTTTGGTGATGTCTATGCATTCCAGACTTCAGACTGTGATTGACTGCAAAGGATTTGCAACCAAGTATTAAGAAGGGAAAGTTTGATTTATGATTATTATTCTGTCCCATTACCTTTGGTCCCTTATCAAGTGGGAGGCACATCTGCAAACAGCTGTAAGTCCTACACCGTTCACCTGAGTTGGATGTACATACCCTCAAGTTAAAGCTGACAGTCTGCAGTTAAAGCACATTGTGTTTGTTTCATTCCAACTCCATTGAGGTGGTGTATAGAGCCAAAGATGTTAGAATTGTGTCGATGTCCCAATATTTCTGGACCTGACTGTATATGGCCCAGCTCACACATGGATGTATGTGGCCCAACTCACACATGGATGTATAGTGCCCAGCTCACACATGGATGTATAGTGCCCAGCTCACACATGGATGTCTAGTGCCCAGCTCACACATGGATGTCTAGTGCCCCGCTCACACATGGATGTATAATGCCCAGCTCACACATGGATGGACCCCAACAGGCAGTCAGGAGCCCGGTTTTGTAAGGGACATTAACTTCCGACCACGGCGGCACACTAACAAACCGCCTCATCGGCGGCGTTCCAGCGTGCCTTCCTGGGCCCCATGTGCACCCTGCATTGACGCCGCCCCCCACGTGATGCGCGCGCTTCATGTGAGGGGGTGGTATCAATGCAGGGTGCACGTGGGGCCCAGGAAGGCACGCTGGAACGCCGGCGATGAGGCGGTTTGTTTGTTTCCTCGCCGTGGTCGGGAGTCAATGTCCCCTACAAAACCGGGTCCCCACTGAC
>RXON01000771.1:0-30035 GCA_009667805.1 Leptobrachium leishanense | reverse complement strand
AAGAGGGGGCGAAGGAGGAGGAGCAGGAAGAGGGGGGTGAAGGAGGAGGAGCAGGAAGAGGGGGGCGAAGAGGAGGAGCAGGAAGAGGGGGGTGAAGGAGGAGGAGCAGGAAGAGGGGGGGGGAAGGAGGAGGAGCAGGAAGAGGGGGGGCGAAGGAGGAGGAGCAGGAAGAGGGGGGGGGAAGGAGGAGGAGCAGGAAGGGGGGGGGAAGGAGGAGGAGCAGGAAGAGGGGGGGGGGAGGAGGAGCAGGAAGAGGGGGGGGAAGGAGGAGGAGCAGGAAGAGGGGGGGAGGAGGAGGAGCAGGAAGAGGGGCGGTGAAGGAGGAGGAGCAGGAAGAGGGGGGGGAAGGAGGAGCAGGAAGAGGGGGAGGAGGAGGAGCAGGAAGAGGGGGAGGAAGGAGGAGCAGGAAGAGGGGGGGAGGAGGAGGAGGAGCAGGAAAGGGGGGAGGAGGAGGAGGGGAGGAGGAAGAGCAGGAAGAGGGGGGAGGAGGAGGAGCAGGAAGAGGGGGGAGGAGGAGGAGCAGGAAGAGGGGGGGAAGGAGGAGGAGCAGGAAGAGGGGGGAAGGAGGAGGAGCAGGAAGAGGGGGGGAAGGAGGAGGAGCAGGAAGAGGGGGGGGGAAGGAGGAGGAGCAGGAAGAGGGGGGGGAAGGAGGAGGAGCAGGAAGAGGGGGGGGAGGAGGAGGAGCAGGAAGAGGGGGGGGAAGGAGGAGGAGCAGGAAGAGGGGGGGAAGGAGGAGGAGCAGGAAGAGGGGGGGGAGGAGGAGGAGCAGGAAGAGGGGGGGAAGGAGGAGGAGCAGGAGGGGGGGAAGGAGGAGGAGGCAGGAAGAGGGGGGTGAAGGAGGAGGAGCAGGAAGAGGGGGGGGGTGAGAAGCAGAGGTAAAGACCAGATAAAAAAAGTTTTTTATAAGTAAAATGGAGGGAACATTGAACCAAGGAATCAGCCAGAAATTAATACATTTAAAAATAAAATACAGTTGCAAGAATGGGGTTCTTTGGAGGATAGCATAGGATGGCATTCTGAGATCCTGCTACCTTAGGCTGGTTCCGGGGTGCTGGTCAGAGTATACTTATTCTGGTTGTCTGTCTGGGGCTCTCCCTCATTTTTTTTATTTTATTTTTTTTCCTTTTTCCCCTCCCCTCACCCCCCCCTCTTGCACCCTGACCTTAGGTGGAGCCCAGACTGTTTATAGCCTCTTCTGTTTCATTTTTGTGCTGCGTCTGAGTGGAATGCTATCTATTACCTCTCCTATTTAATTTTTGTACTCCGCCACCAAATGATGTACTACTTGCTTGATACCTAAGATTGAGTTGAATTTTTGTGCCCCGCCATTGGGTGGAGCGATAAATGCCTGCGATCGTTCAAATCTAATTTTTGCGCCCCACCATTTGATGGGGCAAAAAATGTTTGATGCCTCTTTATTTCATTTATGCCTCTCATACCTAATTTTTGTGCCCTACCATTGGGTGGAGCGATAACTGTTCCATACCTCTCCATTTAAAATTTTGTACCCCACCAATGGGTGTAATTTGATACGTCTGTAGCTGCCCCTCCCCAGCTCACGGATGGGTATGCCCCCCCCAGCTCACGGATGGGTATGCCCCCCCCAGCTCACGGATGGGTATGCCCCCCCCCAGCTCACGGATGGGTATGCCCCCCCCAGCTCACGATGGGTATGCCCCCACCCAGCTCACGGATGGGTATGCCCCCACCCAGCTCACGGATGGGTATGCCCCCCCCAGCTCACGGATGGGTATGCCCCCCCCCAGCTCACGGATGGGTATGCCCCCCCCAGCTCACGGATGGGTATGCCCCCCCCAGCTCACGGATGGGTATGCCCCCCCCCAGCTCACGGATGGGTATGCCCCCCCCAGCTCACGGATGGGTATGCCCCCCCCCAGCTCACGGATGGGTATGCCCCCCAGCACTCTCCGCGACGATACTTACCTTCCTGAGCGACGCCGGGAATGTCTCCGCGCGTGCGCTCGTTGGAAGGACCCCAGCCGCAACCACGTGGGACCATGGGATCGCGGCTGGGGTCCTTCCAACGAGCACGTGCGTGGAAACTTTCCCGGCGTCGCCCAGGAAGGTAAGTATCATCGCGGAGAGCAGCTGCAGGGCCTGTCCGAACGCTCTATCAGCATTCGGACAGGCCCTGCAGCTGCTCACTGTGTTCATACTTACCTTCCTGAGCGACGCCGGGAAAGTTTCCGAGCTTTATCCGCCACGATCTCGGTTCTCTTGAAACCGGACAAAGATGCATCCGACCCTCGCAGTTACCGGCCGATATCACTCCTCAACACGGATCTAAAGATCCTGGCCAAGGTCATGGCGAACCGATTGACTCCTCCTTTTACCTTCCTTGATCCACCCAGATCAAGTAGGATTTGTACCAGGACGTGAGGCCCGAGATGCGACCACCCGCGTATTGGGGGCTATCGGGGTGGCAAAGAGAACTGGTGAAGGCCTTCTGCTTTCTACGGACGCGGAGAAGGCCTTCGATAGAGTGCGTTGGGACTTTGTTTTCGGTCCTGAGGGGCCTGGGGGTGGGACCCTTTTTTCTGCGATACTTGACGGCCCTCTATGATGAACCCACGGCACGGGTCAGAGTCAATGGAGCCTTGTCTCATCCACTTGTAGTGCGGAACGGGACTCGACAGGGTTGTCTCTTGTCGCCCCTGCTTTTCGCCCTCACCCTTGAACTGCTTTTGGTGGCCATTTGTAGCCATCCGGAGATCACCGGGGACATGCTTCCGAACACAGACTGTCGGCCTACGCGGATGATCTGCTCTTTTTTCTTACGGATGTTGCACCTCCCTGCCGGCCGTTATGTCTGTCTTGGAGGCGTATAGCTCGGTTGCCGGTTTGAAAATCAACCATGATAAATCGGAATTCCTGGGCGTTTGCCTGGAGCCCAACACATTGGAGTCCATTCACACTACTTACCCGTTTCGTCACTGCCCTACCTCACTCCAATACCTGGGTACCTGGCTGGCGACATCTTCTAGCCGACTTCTAGATTTGAACTTTCATGGTATGCTGCGAACATTCCACTCTGATCTGTCCGACTGGACGAGTAAATACATTTCCTGGCTAGGTCGCGTGGCGGTACTGAAGATGAATTTACTACCACGCTTGCTGTACCTTTTTCATACAATACCTATTGCAATCCCATCCTCCTTTTTCTTGGTGCTTCGGAAGGAACTTTTGAACTTTTGTGTGGCCGAAGAGTCGTCCCCGGGTTGGGATAGCGGTACTGTGCCGACCGAAGTCCAGGGGAGGCCTGGCCCTCCCCGATATGAAACTGTATTACACAGCCTGCCACCTGCTTAGGATCATTGATTGGTCCGCCTCCGTGTTAGATAAGAGATGGCTCGATCTGGAGCGCACTCTCTCTGCCTACCCCCTATGGGCATTGCCGTGGTTTCCACCGGTTGCTCCCCAGGGTGTCCCCTCAGATCCGAACCCAGTTGTCGTTACGCTGCGTATCTGGCACAACTGTAAATTGATCCATGGCTTATCTACGGCTCTTTCCCCCCTTTTACCTTTGAGCCACAATCCCAAACTACCGGCTGGGGTCCTACCTTCTTTGTGTATTCGATTGTCGGGATCGAGGAGACTGAGGGCCTTAGATTTTCCGTCTGAAGATGTGGGTAATCCTCTTTGCTTTAGGGGGGGGAGACCCGCCCTCACCCTTAGAGATTTAACTACCTAATAGATCCGGACTTATCTCCGCGATCTCAACCCTGGTTACAGCCTCCAGCGACAGCTCACCCCGTTAGACCCAGATGGCAAAAGCGTTCAATCTACCTTATATGGCCTGCTTCAGGCGTCATACGACAGACCCCCCCCCCCCCTCCTTTACCTCCAGGTGGGAAGCTGATCTTGGCGTAGCAATCACAGAAGCGCAATGGAAAATGACATTTACCCTGGTGCATAAGGGATTTTGTGCTACAAGATCCCAGGAGACTTCCTATAAAATTTTGACTTTCTGGTATAGGACTCCTTCGCTCCTACACCGCATCTATCCGGACGCCTCTCCTACGTGTTGGCGTTGCGACTCTGACGTGGGCACATACCTACATATTTGGTGGTCCTGCCCTCGCGTACTCGGGTTTTGGAAACTGATTCACTCTGCCATACACAAGGTGACTGACATGGATCTCCCATTCACAACAGGATGCTTAATGTTCCTACATATTCCCCTCCCCATCGGGACTTTGAAAAGGTTGGTGTTACTCCTTATGCTATTGGCAGCTCGAGCACTGATCCCAGTGCATTGGCGTTCCCCGAAGGTGCCATCTCTCCGGTCCTGGATTACCAGGGTAGCGGCCTTTCGTTCGGTGGACCTCCTGGAGGCTACAACTAGGAACACGGAGACGAATATGTGGCTGAAATGGTTCCACTGGGACTCTTATGCGGCGACTGCTCGACGTACGTTGGAGGAGACCTGAGGTTACTGACGCTGGGGCGGACTGGCCCGCGCGTGACTAATTCCCCCCCCCTTCCCAGCCTTTTTTTTTTTTTCTATTCTCTTCTTTCTTTCTCTTTCTCCTTTCCCCTCTCTTCTTACTTTTCCCTCCCTTTTTCTCTTTTCTTTTCTTTCATCTTTCTCTCTCTCTCTCCTTCTCTCTTCCTCTGTCTTCCTTGTTTGCTCTATTTCACCTTTTCTGTTTACTCTCACCCTTGATATTTTATTTTTCTTCTTGCCGGACAACTGTGGAGGGGTGGACGGAAGTAGTTTTGTCAGATACTGAGGTCATGCACGCCTTAGGTGATTTCTGCTTATGCAGGGTATTTTAGGTGATTGCATAGATTTACACGGGAACGGAGATCACGTAACTGCTGCTGTTGTATGTCCTGGTATGATGCTTATCCCTGCTCCAACCCTGCCCCGTCGACTACCTACCATGGTTGTTTTCTGTTGTTGTTTTTTTTTATTAATATTTTAATTTATTATCTGTGTCTTTTCAATCTCATCATTTGTATCGGTCTTGATATTCTGTATTATCTTCAGTTACACTGATGAAAACATCAGGGTACTAGTGTCTCTCAGAGACCAAATTAATATTTAACTTTTATTGAACATGATTAAAAAAGAGATCAGACATATTTTAATCATGTTCAATAAAAGTTAAATATTAATTTGGTCTCTGAGAGACACTAGTACCCTGATGTTTTCATCAGTGTAACTGAAGTTCCTTTGAAATTATAGGGGTAAAACCCTTTGGTCTCTCACCACCGTTTGTACATAGTACCCTTCCTCATTTCTCAGTTCCTGGTATCATTCTGTTACGTTCTACCTCCGGTAGTGATTTGTCTGTATTATCTGTTTTATATTTTCTGAATAAAACTTTGAATTTCAAAAAAGGAACTGCACAGAGGAAGATCAATATCTGCAGCAAGCTCATAGATTGAAAAAATACTTTCTGGAGAAGGGGTATGGGGAGTCTAGTCTCGATGTAGTCATTGAAGAAATTAGAACTCAGGACAGACAAGGTACCCTCACATATAAACTAGGGCTGTGCAATATTGACAAAATAATCATATTGCGATTTCTTGAATGAATATTGCGATTTTATTTGCGATTTAGCCAATTGTTTTTGCTTTTTCAACCATGCTATTTATTTATTTATTTATTTACTAGGTATAAAGCCTGCCCTAAGGGCAGTCATATATATATATATATATATATGTGTGTATATATATATATGTGTATATATATATATATATGTGTATATATATATATATATATATATATATATATATATATATATATATATATATATATATATATATATATATATATATATATATATATATATATATATATATGTGTATATATATATATGTGTTACAGGAGAATATATATATATATACACACACACACACCCTGTAACCCCATGTGGGTGTATAATATATATATATATATATAATATATATATATATATATATAATATATATATATATATATATATACACTGTAACAGCCATATATGTGTGTGTGTGTGTGTGTGTTATGGCCGGCATCCAGGCTCAGGCGAGCCCCCGGCTTGGCTGGGGCCTAGAGGCCCAGCCGAGCCGGGGGCTCGCCTGAGCCTGGAGGACGCCCGAGCAGGCAACTCGGCCGGCCTCCATGCTCAGGTGAGTCCCCGGCTCGGCTGGGCCTCTAGGCCCAAGCCAAGCCAGGGGCTCGCCTAAGCCTGGATACCGGCCGAGCAAGCAGGTGGGTGTGGAGAGCACATACTCACCTACATCGGCCTCGAGTCCTCCACCGGTTCCACACATACTCACCTACATCGGCCCTTAGCTCCTCCAGCGATGGCAGTCCCGCTTCCAGTGTCCTCTCTCCGTTGGTCGCCGGTATGACGTCACGAAAGCCTTTGACTCAGGGTCAAAGGCTTTCGTGACGTCATACCGGCGACCAACGGAGAGAAAACACTAGAAGCGGGACTGCCATCGCTGGAGGAGCTAAGGGCCGATGTAGGTGAGTATGTGTAGGAAACATAAAGAAACCATCCCTAGACCCCGACTCTCCATCCAACTACTGCCCTGTATCCCTGCTTCCCTTCACATCAAAGCTCTTAGAAAAACTAGTCTTCAACCGCCTCTCCCTCTTCGTGTCCTCCAATTCCCTACTTGACCCCCTGCAATCTGGCTTCCGTCCCCTACACTCAACTGAAACTGCCCTCACCAAAGTCACCAACGACCTCCTAACTGCTAAAAAACATGGCCACTATTCTATTCTCATCCTGCTTGACCTCTCGGCTGCTTTTGACACTGTTGACCACCCCCTCCTTCTACAGACCCTCAACTCTCTGGGTCTCGGTGACACTGCACTTGCTTGGTTGACTCCTATTTATCCAACAGGTCCTTCTGTGTGTCCTTTGCTGGTAACTCCTCCTCTTCATTGCCTCTATCTGTTGGTGTACCTCAAGGCTCTGTCCTTGGTCCTCTGCTCTTTTCCATCTACACCTCCTCCCTGGGCAAAATCATCAACAGCTTTGGCTTTAATTACCACCTCTACGCTGATGACACTCAGATCTACCTCTCTACCCCTGATCTCTCTCCCCCTGTCCTTTCAAAAGTCAGTGACTGTTTATCTGGCATCTCCTCCTGGATGGCCTCCCACCACCTAAAGATCAACATGTCAAAGACTGAGCTCCTACTTATTCCTCCCTCCAATGCCTCCCCACCTCCTGACTTCTCTATCACGGTGGAGGGTATCACCATCTCCCCATCAAACCAAGTTCGCTGTCTTGGAGTTACACTTGACTCTGCTCTTTCCTTCATCCCCCACATCCAGTCTCTTTCCTCCTCCTGCCAATACCAACTGCGTAATATTTCCAGAATTCGGCCATTTCTTACCGCTGTCACCACAAAACAACTCATACACGCCCTGGTAATCTCCCGACTCGACTATTGCAATAATCTCTTATCTGGCCTCCCTCTGTCCCGCCTCTCCCCCCTACAATCCATCCTGAACGCCTCCGCCAGGCTAATTCATCTCACCCGCCGCTCTGTCTCTGCCGCTCCCCTCTGCGAGTCCCTGCACTGGCTCCCCATCCACTGCAGAATTAAGTTCAAAATCCTTATCCTTACCTACAAAACCCTCACTAACTCAGCTCCCCACTACCTGTCCTCACTAATCACCAAATACACCCCAGCCCGCTCCCTAAGGTCAAACAGTGACCTGCGCCTAGCTTCTCCCCGCATCACCTCTCCCATGATAGACTGCAGGATTTCTCACGCGCAGCCCCCACTCTCTGGAACGCTCTCCCTCGTACTGTCAGACTTTCCCCTAACTTCTCTTCCTTCAAACGCTCCCTTAAAACGTTCCTATTTAGGGAAGCCTACCACCCAACTCACTGACGCAACCATCAATCACTCTCACCTTACAGTCCTCTCCTCCTGTTTCCAACCCCAACCCTCCTAGATTGTGAGTTCCTACGGGAATAGGGCCCACATCTCCTCCTGTACTGTTTGTCAAATGTTGTTCAATGTATTGTAACCCTGTCTATACTGTGCTTATTGTACAGCGCTGCGGAATATGCTGGCGCTTTATAAATAATGAATAATAATAATAACATCCTCCTACATCGGCCCTGAGCTCCAGCGGTGACTGTCCTCCGGCTGTCGCAGGCTGCTCGGCCAGCCTCCAGGCTTAGGCGAGTCCCCGGAGGCCGGCCGAGCAGCCTGCAACAGCCGGAGGACAGTCACCGCTGGAGCTCAGGGCCAATGTAGGTGAGTATGTGCTCTCCACACCCACCCTGCTTGCTTGGCCGGTATCCAAGCTTAGGTGAGCCCCCGGCTTGGCCTAGAGGCCCTGCCGAGCCGGGGACTCTCCTGAGCCTGGAGGACGCCCGAGCAGGCAACTCGGCCGGCCTCCATGCTCAGGCGAGTCCCCGGCTCGGCAGGCCTCTAGGCCCAAGCCAAGCTGGGGGCTCGCCTAAGCCTGGATACCGGCCGAGCAAGCAGGGTGGGTGTGGAGAGCACATACTCACCTACATCGGCCTCGAGTCCTCCACCGGTTCCACACATACTCACCTACATCGGCCTTAGCTCCTCCAGCGATGGCAGTCCCGCTTCCAGTGTCCTCTCTCCGTTGGTCGCCGGTATGACGTCACAAAAGCCTTTGACCCTGGGTCAAAGGCTTTCGTGACGTCATACCGGCGACCAACGGAGAGAGGACACTGGAAGCGGGACTGCCATCGCTGGAGGAGCTAAGGGCAGATGTAGTTGAGTATGTGTAGGAAACCTCCTCCTACATCGGCCCTGAGCTCCAGCGGTGACTGTCCTCCAGCTGTCAAGGCTGCTCGACCGGCCTCCAGGCTTAGGCGAGTCCCCGGCTTGGCTGGGCCTGTAGGCCCAAGCCAAGCCGGGGGCTCGTCTGAGCCTGAAGGCCGGCCGAGCAGCCTGCGACAGCCGGAGGACAGTCACCGCTGGAGCGCAGGGCCAATGCAGGTGAGTATGTGTAGGCAACTTCGGCCCTGAGCTCCAGCGGTGACTATACTCCGGCTGTCGCAGGCTTCTCGGCCAGGTTTAGGCGAGTCCCCGGCTCGGCTGGGCCTATAGGCCCAAGCCAAGCCGGGGGCTCGCCTGAGCCTGGATGCCGGCCGAGCAGCCTGCCACAGCCTGAGGATGGTCACCGCTGGAGGATTCGGGGCTTGCGGCGTTTAAACAAACTGGTAGCTGCCCCCTGCTCTTGCCAATTTTAATTTTTTTTGCAGGTGGCCGACACGCGCAGCTACCTGTTTGTTTTAACGGCCAGCTCGCAACCTAGTTTCAAATGTCCGTTGCGCATGCGCACTCAGCGCTTGACGGCGACGGACTTTGAAACGGTTTTATTATATAGATTTGAAAAGGATTTTACCAGGAAGGATACATTGAGATTTCTCTCGTTTTCAAGTATGTCCTGGGTTCGAGAACATTGAGTGGTTACAGAAATACAAAGTAATAAAATGCAAACTATTAAAAACAAAACACAAATATACAGATTAACATATCAAGGGAAGGGCTAGAACCTTGGGTTAATTAGGGTGATTTGCAAAGTGGAAGCAGCTGGAAAGTAAGCTACAAATTTCAGACCAGCACTGGGTGGGTGGGACAGCAGAGTCCAGGAGCAAGCGCGGTGGCCGAGGGTGATGTGAGTGTGTGGCCGGGCTGTGGAAGAAAGAATTTGCAGAGTCAGATCGTGTGGGCTGTATAGAGTAAATTTGTTGACCGGGGAGGGGCAGCCATATGGCAGCATGGCTTTAACAAAGCAGGAAATACATTTAGCAAGAAAAAACAGACAAAATATTAATAGATAGATGCAAGCATAAAATATTAACAGTACGATTAAAGTCAAAATTGTGGCGTAGAATTGCAGAAGACATGTTGAATCGCTGGTACCTTCAGATTCAGAGTCCAGGAGCAAGCGCGGTGGCAGAGGGTGATGTGAGTGTGTGGCCGCTACATGTATGCTACATACATTCTAAATGTATTCAGTATTCAGAACATGGATACTGCCCCAGCACATGGATATACTGCCCCAGCACATGGATATACTGCCCCAGCACATGGATATACTGCCCCAGCACATGGATATACTGCCCCAGCACATGGATCTACTGCCCCAGCGGCCAGCACATGGATATGCCCCAGAACATGGATACTGCCCCAGCTCACCTCTTTGCGCCGTGTGTTGCGCCGCGTGTTCGGCTCGCTGTGAACTTCCGGTGGCTTGGAGCTTGGGCGCTCGCTTGGGGGAACCACGTGACGAGCCGCGAGAACGCGGCTGTACACGTGGTTCCCCCTGTGAGCGCCCAAAGCTCCAAGCCGCTGGAAGTTTACAGGGAGCCAAAAATCGCAGCATTATGCGATTTAGAAATCGCAGGGCTGTAAATCGCGATTCGATTGCGTTTGCAATTAATTGCACAGCCCTAATATAAACCAATCAACGAGAGTACAAATGATGAGATCATGTTCATAAGTGATTATAATCAACATACAGGAGCAGTACACCAAATAATTAGGAAGTATTGGTCAGTATTACAAAGGGATCCAACCCTTAAGGGCATCATAGGTGACAAGCCTAAACTTGTTAATCGGAGAGCCCCAAATATGAAAAAGATTCTAGTAAATAGTCACAGTAACCCATTAACCCTTTCGCTGCTGAGGCTTTTCCCGCCCCTGTGCTGAGGTCATTTTTTACCTGTTTTGCGCATCATGTTTAAACGTGTTTTGAAGGCTTATTTTAGTATATGACATCGACATATTATATATCGTTCTTTCCGTCAGACTCGGTAGATTCATAATATGTCATTATTATATGTATACGTTATGTCATGTTTGTATATTATAACAAAAAATGCAATAAAATATGTATTTTCAATAATTTACAGCGTGTAAAGTGTTTTTTTCCACATTTTAACATGCGAGCAATTGCGGATATATTTTGTATGGGGTGCGCTTGTTAAAAAAATTAGAGATGGGGTCTCGTTACATTTTTTTTTGGGGAAAATGACACCATTTTTAACAAACGCACCGCATACAAAAATCGTTAATGCAGCATCATTGTTCACATTATAATTGAAATGGGAACAATATTGCTGCATTAACAAAACAAAAAAAAAAAAAAAAAAAGTGTTTATTTTTTTTTTATTATTTTTTTTTTTTTATTTTTTTTTTTTTTTTTTTTTTTTTTTTTTTTTTTTTTACAATTTTTTTTACTTTCATGTTTGGTATCGTTGGAACGGCCATGCTCTGGCCGATCCAACGATATCAAAATTTAACCCCTAACTGCCACGGATCGGGAGATAGGGAGTTCATTGGAACTCCCTATCTCCACACTTCGTGGCAGTTAGGGGTAATGCTAGGACTGGCGTCATCGTGCTGCGCACGATGACGCCAGTCCTCTGGGGGAGTTCCCGGAGCTTGGCCGACATCCAAGATGTCGGCCAGCTCCCGGGAAGGATCGCAAATCGGCGCTTTTCAGCGCCGATTTGCGATCCAGCTCCCCAGGGTTAATGCCAGGCATCATTTGGAAGGGCAGGCTGTGCCCTTCCAAATGATGCCTGGGTTAAGCCCCTGTGAGCCGCCGATCGGGAGGGAGAGAGGTCCGAAGGACCTCCCCCCCTCCCTTTCAGGCGCCTCCTCCGCACATGCGGGGGGGGCGCCTGAATTATGTGTCATCGCGGGGGCGCGATGACACATAATAATGGCGGCCACTGCTCCGGATGCCGGGCTGACATCCAGGATGTCAGCCCGCACCGGAGGGGCCAGCGATCGGCCGGTACCCGGCCGAACGCTGACCCCAATGCGAGGACGCGCTCAGCGCGTCCTCCGCATACCAGCGGCAATGCTGAGGACGCGCTGAGCGCGTCCTTAGCATTGAAGTGGTTAAAAGATAGGAATTTGTTTACTTTAAAAGAGGGTTTCTATCGATGTGGGTATTGTCCAAGCTTGCAAATATTTAGGGCTTGGAAAAGCTTTTATTCCCAGTTTCACAGATAGGAACAATAGGGAATACAGAATTAAAGGTGTAATTACGTGTAGAATGAAAAGTATTATTTACAGAATCACTTGTCCGTGTGGGTTACATTACATAGGGCATTCTATCAGACCCTTGTGCACTAGGATTAGAGAGCATATCCATAATATTTGTAAGGGGTTGGAGACCCATTTGGTCCCAGCACATTTTAAGGAAATACACGGACAATCTCCTTAAGATTTGTCATTTATTGCCATTCAGAAAATAGATCGCCATTGGAGAGGTGGGGATTTTAATAAGAAAATAAACCGTGCCGAAATGAAATGGATACATACACTGGGCACCTTAACCCCTTTGGGTCTAAACCTGGATTTTGAGTTGTACCATTTTTTTTTTTTTATAATCCCAGGTCTAGTTAGATACAGCTACTTTTGGGCAGACGGTTTACGTAGAGTTTCCAATTAGATTTTAGGAAGCATTATAAGGGATATTTTAGTTATGATTGCCATCTTTGGGCTGCAGCTCCCTTCTCCATAGACATTGGTGACAGATGGAGCTGCAGCGCAAGGATGATTCATATGATGTATAGGAGTAGATTTATCCTCCAATATTTTTTTTTTTTTTAAGCTTTATTATACCATTAGGTTAACAAAATGAAAGGGATTAGGGTATTTAAAGGAAGTAATGGTCATTTGATCTGTAAAACCAGCCGAGGAAGCCACTGTGGATATCTCAACGGGCGAAATGCATTCTGGTCACTAATTATTCCCTTATTTTATATTTTTGCTGTATTTTATGCTGTTTTTTATTAAATTTTAGATTTTTACTCCACCGCATGGGGTTTTATTTGAAGTTCTACCCTACAACAACTTCTGAGCCTGATTCCTATGGACTTAGGTTAGGTCCAAGGAAGTGTGAGTATATTTCTATTCCACTTTTCTGTTTTCCATAGTATTACAGTCTATGCTTTGCCCTGTCTGTATCCACATTTAACGGTGTAAAGACTTGAAGTATCAAGACTACCTATACCGAAAAGGGCAAGTGGGTAGCCGTTAATAACCCAGAGGCGCATCATCCAGAGCCAGGAAGGCTCTGTTTCACGTGAGTGTGTTGACGCTTCTTTGGTTTATCCATGTGGTATACATCAGATCGCACGATGATGTTTTTCCTTTTTTGAGGTTACCCTAGGAAGAAAGCTCTCTTCAGGATCTGGGAAATCTACTCCTGGGACTTAAAGAAAGGAACATTGTTTTCGCTGCACTCCATCCCCTTGGACTATTGGTATATATTTTGGTGGTTCGGGACCGGAACCACGTGCGAGTGCCTGTAGTGATCCTTCCTTAATATCTTATCAGCTCCGCCATATTGTGTTTGTAAATCCCCTATCACCGTCAGCATGGACCCCATTCAACACTGCTCAGATTTGATCAGTATCTAGTGAAGATCACTACTTGTTCTTATAGATTTGAGACATATCTGTGGAGACATTCCAGCTATTGTCAGTATTATTATTATTATTCTTTATTTATGAAGCGCCAGCATATTCCGCAGCGCTGTACAATAGGCACAGTATAGACAGGGATACAGTACATTGAACAACATTTGACAAACAGTACAGGAGGAGATGAGGGCCCTATTCCCGTAGGAACTCACAATCTAGGAGGGTTGGGGTTGGAAACAGGAGGAGAGGACTGTAAGGTGAGAGTGATTGATGGTTGTGTCAGTGTGTTGGATGGTAGGCTTCCCTAAATAGGAATGTTTTAAGGGAGCGTTTGAAGGAAGAGAAGTTAGGGGAAAGTCTGACCATACGAGGGAGAGCGTTCCAGAGAGTGGGGGCTGCACGTGAGAAATCCTGCAGTCTATCATGGGAAGAGGTGATGCGGGGAGAAGCTAGACGCAGGTCGCTGTTTGACCTTAGGGAGCGGGCTGGGGTGTATTCGGTGATTAGTGAGGACAGGTAGTGGGGAGCTGAGTTAGTGAGGGTTTTGTAGGTAAGGATAAGGATTTTGAACTTAATTCTGCAGTGGATGGGGAGCCAGTGAAGGGACTCGCAGAGGGGAGCGGCAGAGACAGAGCGGTGGGTGAGGTGAATTAGCCTGGCGGAGGCGTTCAGGATGGATTGTAGGGGGGAGAGGCGGGACAGAGGGAGGCCAGATAAGAGATTATTGCAATAGTCAAGTCGGGAGGTTACCAGGGCTTGTATGAGTTGTTTTGTGGCGACAGCGGTAAGAAATGGCCGAATTCTGGAAATATTACGCAGTTGGTATCGGCAGGAGGAGGAAAGAGACTTGATGTGGGGGATGAAGGAAAGAGCAGAGTCCAGTGTAACTCCAAGACAGCGAACTTGGTTTGATGGGGAGATGGTGATACCCTCCACCGTGATAGAGAAGTCAGGAGGTGGGGAGGCATTGGAGTGAGGAATAAGTAGGAGCTCAGTCTTAGACATGTTGATCTTTAGGTGGTGGGAGGCCATCCAGGAGGAGATGCCAAATAAGCAATCACTGACTTTGGAAAGGACAGGGGGAGAGATGTCAGGGGTAGAGAGGTAGATCTGAGTGTCATCAGCGTAGAGGTGGTAATTAAAGCCAAAGCTGTTGATGATTTTGCCCAGCGAGGAGGTGTAGATGGAAAAGAGCAGTACACGGT
Organism: Leptobrachium leishanense; assembly: GCA_009667805.1. Lineage (NCBI taxonomy): Eukaryota > Metazoa > Chordata > Amphibia > Anura > Megophryidae > Leptobrachium > Leptobrachium leishanense. The sequence goes on along the minus strand of RXON01000771.1, from coordinate 15,418 downwards.
ACGAGTGTACAGACAAGACAGGCATGTCTTAAAAGCAGATATGTAACATGTCTCTAAACCCATGAGAATGTTTTCATACTGACGGTTTTCCCACTGGGTCTGATTCAACCCAAGTACCTTAGTAGTAGAATGATGCTTGATATATTATATATCCTGTGCATTTATATAGAGAATGAGGCTGGATATATCCTGTATCCTGTGCATTTATATAGAGAATGAGGCTGGATATGTGTGTGTATATACACTATTTTGCCAAAAGTATTCGCTCACCCATCTAAATAATCAGAATCAGGTGTTCCAATCACTTCCATGGCCACAGGTGTATAAAATCAAGCACCTAGGAATGCAGACTGTTTCTACAAAAATTTGTGAAAGAATGGGTCGCTCTCAGGACCTCAGTGAATTCCAGCGTGGAACTGTGATAGGATGCCACCTGTGCAACAAATCCAGTCGTGAAATTTCCTCGCTCCTAAATATTCCACAGTCAACTGTCAGCTATATTAAAAGAACGTGGAAGTGTTTGGGAAGGACAGCAACTCAGCCACGAAGTGGTAGGCCACTTAAACTGACAGAGCGGGGTCAGCGGATGCTGAGGCACATAGTGCAAAGAGGTCGCCAACTTTCTGCTCAAGAACAGTACGCAGAGAGCTTCACGGAATGGGTTTCCATGGCCGAGCAGCTGCATCCAAGCCATACATCACCAAGTGCAATGCAAAGCGTTGGATGCAGTGGTGTAAAGCACACAGCCACTGGACTCTAGAGCAGTGGAGACTTGTTCTCTGGAGTGACGAATTGTGCTTCTCCATCTGGCAATCTGATGGACGAGTCTGGGTTTGGCGGTTGCCAGGAGAACGGTACTTGTCTGACTGCATTGCGCCAAGTGTAAAGTTTGGTGGAGGGGAGATTATGGTGTGGGGTTGTTTTTCAGGAGCTGGGTTTGGCCCCTTAGTTCCAGTGATAGGAACTCTGAATGCTTCAGCATACCAAGACAACCAAAACAAACTTTTTTAAATACTGACAAAACTGTAACGATGCTCTTTGGAACAGCACCTAAACTACATAAATTGCAAAATCCCCATCTATGTGTTGGGACGAAATCAAATGGCACACTGACCACAGTCACTTCTCTCAAATATCTGGGTATGTGGTTAGACCCAAATCTATCTTTTGGCCCCCACATAGAAAAACTCTCATCTAAACTTTACCCCAAACTAGGCGCCCTGTACAGAAACAAATCCTGCCTGAGTCCCACGGTAAGAAAGCAGATTGTGCAACAAATGCTTATGCCGGCTATTGATTACGGAGATGTAGTGTATGCAGCTGCCCCGCAAACACACCTTCAGAAACTTACTACATTGTATAACTCATTCTGCCGCTTTGCACTACAATGTAACTACATGACCCACCATTGTGACATGTTAAAAGAGCTAAACTGGCCGTCGCTGGAGTCTAAAGGCACCCTTCACCTTTCCAACCTGGTGTTTAAGAGCTTTTCTGGGAAGCTGCCACCCTACCTGAACAGACTGCTTCCCCCAGCAGTTCCCTCATCCTATAACCTCCGATCCAGGACCTGCACCTTACTTGCAATCCCACAATACAAAAAGACAGTGGGTCAGTCCTCATTTTCCTACAGAGCACCAGAGTTGTGGAATAACCTCCCAGACGCCATCAAATCTTCCCCCAGTCTAAAGTCACTCAAGAGCTCCCTATTAACCTACCTCAATAAGGAATGCACCTGTAAACATGTAACATAATGACTATTTCCTACATATTTATTTTCTGTTAATCTGTATATTTGTGTTGTTTTTTAATATCTTGCATCTTATTACTTTGAAATGTTAGTCGTTACAGAAATACAATGTTCTTGAACCCAGGACATACTGAAAACGAGAGAAATCTCAATGTATCCTTCCTGGTAAAATACTTTATAAATAAATACATTTTGGACAATTCCATGCTCCCAACTTTGTGGGAACAGTTTGGAGCTGGCCCCTTCCTCTTCCAACATGACTATGCACCAGTGCACAAAGCAAGGTCCATAAAGACATGGATGACAGAGTCTGGTGTGGATGAACTTGACTGGCCTGCACAGAGTCCTGACCTCAATCCGATAGAACACCTTTGGGATGAATTAGAGCGGAGACTGAGAGCCAGGCCTTCTCGTCCAACATCCGTGTGTGACCTCACAAATGCGCTTCTGGAAGAATGGTCAAAAATTCCCATAAACACACTCCTAAACCTTGTGGACAGCCTTCCCAGAAGAGTTGAAGCTGTTATAGCTGCAAAGGGTGGACCGACGTCATATTGAACCTTATATTTTAGGAATGGGATGTCACTTAAGTGCATATGCGAATCAAAGCAAGTGAGCGAATACTTTTGGCAATATAGTGTATTTATATTTTTCATACTGTAAATGTTATTGAGGTACTGTGTTAGGGTTATGATATATAGATCTATATAACTCTAAGTGTAGCCCCATTATATACAAAGGATCAAATAATTTTTTTTCGTATTTAGCCAGTGAGGATGTTTTACCGACCTCGTGTGACTGTGCGGGCGAGCCATGCAGGGGGCACTCAGTTTGTTTAAATAAAAATGATGGGAAGTGCACTTTAGAAGCAATTGGCAGTAAAGTACATACCAACGCACTCACACAACACAAAGTGTTGTGAGCTGTATAACATAATTTGCGGCAATTGGCAATTGAATTCGTACCAATGCACTCACACAGCATAAATTGTTGTAAGCCTATAAAGGTATCTTTGCTGGTTTTGTTACCGCTCCGCTCGTAAAGGGTTGCACTCCTGGTTCACCCCGCCGCCACAGGACCACCAAGAAGAGTAAAATCCAATAAAAAGCGTCTTTATTCGTAACACAGCATACAGTAATTCCAACGCGTTTCGTCCATCATCAGGGACACAAAATGCATGCAGTACATTCCCCTCCCCACCCTCAAATACAAATACTTTCCAAAATCTCAAAAGGACACAGTTAAAAGTAATTAGATAAACGATCAGCAGCTTTAAAGAGTCATGAAAACGTTGCACCATCACATTGAGATTCTGTCTGGATTCTATCCAGACTGTCAGGATCCGTTCCTGTGACATTCCATGCTGCATGAAAGGTGCTGCCCTTCTGCTCAGCACCAGTATTAAACCGTTAAAAACACACACCCCACAGGTCACATGACACACCCCTGTGCCTAATCAATAAAGGCTCCACACGCCCGTTCAATGCTTCATTGTTGTCTCCTATTTCTAAGAACAAGACCAGCTAATACAAGCTCCAGAAAAACCTGTTTACCCCTACCTAGACCCACCGTGTTTCCCTGCTCCAAGACCCATCGTGTTCCCCTTCCTTAAGACCCTCTGTATTCCCCCAAGAACCACTGCTCTCCCAGGAGCAAACACCCATTCAACCTTCATACCTGGACACAAGGACTGCTTTCCCAATCCCCCTCAGCCTAACCAGTAAGTCCCATTGTGTCCTGTCTCTCAGCCCGCCTGTGTGATTCTCCTCTCCGACGAACTGTGCGCATCCCCGAGACCTGCATATCGGGCTCCTAACCTGAGACCAGTACCTGCAAGGTATTAAACCTGACAGATTCCGATTAGGGATTGGAATGGCTGCTGTGTGTAGTGTGTGACGTTACAGGAGCATGCGGCCAGAACCAACCATGCGACGCGTGACGTGCTGCGTCACTCAAGTCACACGTCCGGGTCATGGAGGAGTCCGGAGGAACTGAATTCTCCTGCTCCTCCATCCTAGTCTCGAAATCATTGCGGGTTCCAGCGACAGAACGTGCAAGGGCCCCTCACAGACACCAGTGTCCATGAGCGGACACCTCGCCGATCCCTGATAACTGCTTCGGCGAGTCAAGTTTCAGCAAAATGGAATCGTGAATGCACCATATTTTTGGCGAAATGAAATTGAAGTGAGTGGAAATGGGCTGAAATGAGAAGAGCTTGTGTGTAACCCTGTGTGTTTTCTTGTTTTCTATTTTGCAGATTTAAAGACACATTCATTTGCTCCTGTTGATAGAAAAGTCTTGTTCCTGTGGAATTTATCATTGATAACCAAAAAAGGTACATTGTGCAGCGTTATCTGATTTACATTTAACCCTTTCCCTGCGTAGGACGTGTGGGGAACGTCCTCATTGACTCCAGCTATATGCGGGGGACGTTCCCCACACGTCCTCCGCTTGCGGGAGCCCCCTGAGAGATTCTTGCCTCTCGGCCCACGGTCCCACCACGTTCTGACTTCCTGGAAGACAGACGCCAAATTTATACCTCTCCCCGACATAAGCGACATCATCACGCTACATTTTCAGGCGACCCCCACCCCCCGGCAATGCCGGGCGATCGCCTGAAAGGGAGGGGGGATCCTTTTGGATCCCTCTCCCTCCTGATCGGGAAGGTGTACAAAAAAAATAGGCCTCGCTTTGTAGGGCAGTGTCTGCCTGTTTTCAACCGCTTAACTGCCGGATTGCGATCTAGCTCCGGTGGGGGCCACTATCGTGGATGGCAGCTCCAATTTCAGGACCCCCTGGCTACCAGACATCATTGTGTATGACGCGATGACGTCAGCCGAGGAACCCCTAGCTGCCCGGAGATAGGGTGTTCCTTTGAATCCCCATATTTCCCGAATGTTGGCAGCTAGAGGGTTCATGTTTGGTATCAATTGAAAGGCCAGAGAATGGCCTTTTAAATGATACCAAACATGACCATGTTTAAAGTTTTTGGTGGGTTTTTTTGTGGTTTTTATTAATGCAGCAATATTGTTCCCATTACAGTTGTAATGTGAACAATGATGCTGCACTAATGATTTTTTTCTATGGGGTGCAGTTGCTTAAAATCATGTAATTCCCCCCCCCCAAAAAATTTAACGAGTCCCCATCTCTGATTTTTTTTTTTATTTAACAAGGGCATCCCATAGAAAATATAAACTCAAAAGCTCGTATTTTAATCATCTACAGTGTGTAATTTTATTGCATTTTTTGTTATAATATACAGGCAGGACATGACGTATACATATAATGATCTATTATGAATCTGCGGAGTTTTCCGGAAAGAATGATCTATAATATGTCTGGGTCATATAATAAAATGTGGCTTCAAATTGGTTTAAACATGATGAGCAAAAGCGGTAATAATTAGCTCAGCACACAGACGTGAAATGGCTCAGCAGCGAAGGGGTTAATAGATACGGATTGTCAGATCGTGGGTTATGGCATATTAAATATATCCTGATTTTTTTCTTCTTTTCCAATCCGCCTTTATTTATAGTGTCTGCTAAATCAGAGCAACCTCTCTAGACATAAAATTCCCCTTCTGTAGGTTAAGATCGAATTTCTATATGTCTGCAAGACTATTTGTACATTTAGCATGAGGGGGGGGGGGGCTCTGACTTTAAGAAATGTTTAGTTTTAATCCTAAAGAAATCTCTGGCAACCCATGCCAGCATAAAGAGGTTTGACATGGCTGCATTTGTTTGGTGACCAGAGTAAAATATTGTATCCCCCCCCCCCCCCAGGAGTACAAAAAAGTCCTGAAATGTCTTCAGGAATTAAGAATGAACCGATGCCATATGTTGAAGAAAACATCATGGAGCCTCTGTCAGTAAAGCAAGAAGAAATAATGATCAAAGATGAAGCTTTGCACACCTCAGAAAATCCAAAAGAACCAGCGTTATCTGATTTACATTTAACCCTTTCCCTGCGGAGGACGTGTGGGGAACGTCCTCATTGACTCCCGCTATATGCGGGGGACGTTCCCCACACATCCTCCGCTTGCGGGAGCCCCCTGAGAGATTCTTGCCTCTCTGTCCAGGGTCCCAAACGTTCTGACTTCCTGGAAGACAGATGACAAATTTATACCTCTCCCCGATGTAAGCGACATCATCACGCTACATTTTCAGGCGACCACCCCCCGGCAATGCCGGGCGATCACCTGAAAGGGAGGGGGGATCCTTTTGGATCCCTCTCCCTCCTGATCGGGAAGGTGTACAAAAAAAACAGGCCTCGCTTTGTAGGGCAGTGTCTGCCTGTTTTCAACCGCTTAACTGCCGGATTGCAATCTAGCTCCGGTGGGGGCCGCTATCGTGGATGGCAGCTCCAACTTCAGGACCCCCTGGCTACCAGACATCATCGTGTATGACGCGATGACGTCAGCCGAGGAACCCCTAGCTGCCCGGAGATAGGGTGTTCCTTTGAATCCCCATATTTCCTGAATGTTGGCAGCTAGAGGGTTCATGTTTGGTATCATTTGAAAGGCCATAGAATGGCCTTTTAAATGATACTAAACCTGACCATGTTTAAAGTTTTTGGTGTTTTTTTTGTGTTTGTGTTTTTTATTAATGCAGCAATATTGTTCCCATTACAGTTGTAATGAGAACAATGATGCTGCACTAATGATTTTTTTCAATGGGGTGCAGTTGCTAAAAATCACGTAATTCTCCCCCAAAAAATTTAACGAGTCCCCATCTATGATTTTTTTTCTATTTATTTAACAAGGGCACCCCATAGAAAATATAAACGTAAAAGCTTGTATGACAAAATGTGGAAAAAAAACGCTGTAGATGATTAAAATTTTTAATTTTATTGCATTTTTTGTTATAATATACAGGCAGGACATGACGTATACATAAAATAATGATATATTATGAGTCTGCGGAGTTTTCCGGATAGAACGATCTATAATATGTCTGGGTCATATAATAAAATGTGGCTTCAAATCGCATTTAAACATGATGAACAAAAGCGGTAATAATTAGCTCAGCACACAGATGTAAAATGGCTCAGCAGAGAAGGGGTTAATAGATATGGATTGTCAGATTGTGGGTTATTGCATATTAAATATATCCTGATATCTTTTTTCTTCAATCCAACTTTCTTTATAGTGTCTGCTAAATCAGAGCAACCTCTCTAGACATAAAATTCCCCTTTTGGAGGTTAAGATCTAATTTCTATGTGTCTGCAAGACTATTTGTACATTTTAGCACGAGGGGGGGGGGGTCCTAAAGAAATCTCTGGCAACCCATGCCAGAATAAAGATTGTTTTGACACGGCTGCATTTGTTTGGTGACAAAGTAAAATATTGTATCCCCCCCCCCAGGAGTACAGAAAAAGTCCTGAAATGTCTTCAGGAATTAAGAAAGAACTGATGCCATATGTTGAAGAAAACCTCATGGAGCCTCTGTCAGTAAAGCAAGAAGAAATAATGATCAAAGATGAAGCTTTGCACTCCTCAGAAAATCCAAAAGAACCAGAGAATCCAGGGCTGTCATCTGGGACATTTTTGTGCCCTGAAAGAGAGAAATGTTTAAGCGCAAATGCAAGTCTTGGTAAACACAAGATAGTTCAGGTAGGAGAGAAGCCGTTTGCATGTTCTGAATGTGGGAAATGTTTTAGAATAAAGGTTAGGCTTATTATGCATGAGAGAATTCATACAGGAGAGAAGCCGTTTGCGTGTTCTGAATGTGGGAAATGTTTTAGAATAAAGGTTAGGCTTATTATGCATGAGAGAATTCATACAGGAGAGAAGCCTTTTGCATGTTCTGAATGTGGGAAATGTTTTAGAACAAAGAGTAATCTTACTTCACACGTCAGAATTCATACAGGAGAGAAGCCGTTTGCGTGTTCTGAATGTGAGAAATGTTTTAACAGAAAGGGTAAGCTTACTTTACATGAGAGAATTCATACAGGAGAGAAGCCTTTTGCATGTTCTGAATGTGAGAAATGTTTTACAACAAAGGGTGAGCTTACTGTACATGAGAGAATTCATACCGGAGAGAAGCCGTTTGCATGTTCTGAATGTGAGAAATGTTTTAAATTAAAGAGTGGGCTTACTCTACATGAGAGAATTCATACATTAGAGAAGCCGTTTGCATGTTCTGAATGTGAGAAATGTTTTGGATCAAAGAGTGATCTTACTGTACATGAGAGAATTCATACAGGAGTGAAGCCGTATGCATGTTCTGAATGTGGGAAATGTTTTAGAACAAAGGTGGAGTTTACTAGGCATGAGAGAACTCATACAGGAGAGAAGCCGTTTGCATGTTCTGAATGTGGGAAATGTTTTGGAAGAAAAGGTGATCTTACTATACATGAGAGAATTCATACAGGAGAGAAGCCTTTTGCATGTTCTGAATGTGAGAAACGTTTTAGAACAAAGCGTGAGTTTACTAGGCATGAGAGAATTCATGCAGGAGATAAGCCGTTTGTGTGTTCTGATTGTGGGAAATGTTTTGGAATAAAGGTTAGTCTTATTATACATGAGAGAATTCATACAGGAGAGAAGCCTTTTGCATGTTCTGAATGTGGGAAATGTTTTAGAACAAAGAGTAATCTTACTGCACATGTGAGAATTCATTCAGGAGAGAAGCCGTTTTCATGTTCTGAATGTGGGAAATATTTTAGAAGAAAGTACACTCTTATAGTCCATGAGAGGACTCACAGAGGAGTGTAGCCGTTTCTTTTAAAACAGTTCTCCAGATAAATAAAGTAGACCACTTCAGCTTTTTAACGTGGTTAGACTGCATGGAGCACCACCTCCTTCCAGTTCCGTTTGCCCCATATTGTTTTGTGCAGCTGAGCGGATTACTCTGCCCGAAAAGCCGCCAGGGACCACTTGGGCACAAATGATGTCTGCACCATCTTTCCCCATGTACCCCCTTATGTGTGTGTCTCTCCGTATCACCCCTTTGTGCCTCTCTGTCTCTCTCGCTTGTGCAAGGATTTTTGACTACTCAGGCAAAGGTGCAATTTGCTGCCGCCCCCAACTCATCCATGCTAATCATTATCTCCTCACAGAGATGCATTATATCAGTGCACGTCTATAAGGACCGTATGCAGGTGTAAACAGATAAAATAAAGATTGTATAAATGGGAAGAGTTTTCATATATGTAAGACCACCAATCTAGTGGTGAAAAAAGGATGATAATCCGGTAGACAAGAGGAACGGGGGTAACCCGTAACAATAACCAATAAAAAATGTTTACCGGATAAAGTGAGGTACTGAATAGATATTGGCAGTACCATAGACTCAGACAACAGTTGATTGAAAAAGAGTTTATTTATTATGTCCTTATAAGGGCGTTTGTGCACAGGAATGTGCTAAATTCACAGCATAGTTAATATCATGAACAAGCCATAATACACAAAATCAGAAGCATAAGAAAAAAGTGAAAACCAAAAACATAAATGAATGAAAAGACAACACAGATTAAAAAAAAATTGCCCTGAGTGAAACATGCGTCCTAAAGCCAATATACAGGTGAAACTCAAATGAACTTTTGCACCATATTCTAATTTTTTATTTCAGTAATGCAACTTAAAAGGTGAAACTAATATATGAGACTCAGTTCAAGCCGTGATTTGTCATAATTGTGGTGATTTTGGTTACAGCTCCTGAAAACCCCAAATCCACAATCTCAGAAAATTAGAATATTACATGCAATCAATAAAACAAGGATTCTACATAGAACAATATGGGACCTCTGGAAAGTATAAGCTGCATATGTACTTAGTTTGGGCCCCTTTCCCAGCAATTCCTGCCTCAATGTGGCATGGAAGCTATCAGCCTGCGGCATTGCTGAGATGTTCTGGAAGACCAGGATGCTTCAATAGCGGCCTTCAGCTCTTCTGCATTGTTTGGTCTCATGTCTCTCATCTTTCTCTTGGCAATGCCCCATAGATTCTCTATGGGGTTCAGGTCAGGTGAGTTTGCTGGCCAATCAAGCACAGTAATCCCACGGTCATTGAACCCGGTTTTGGTGCCTTTGGCAGTGTGGGCAGGTGCCAAGTCCTGCTGGAAAATGAAGTCCGCATCTCCATAAAGCTCATCTGTGTTAGGAAGCATGAAGTGCTCCAAAATCTCCTGGTAGACGGTTGCGTTGACCCTGGACTTATTGAAGCACAGTGGTCCAACACCAGCAGATGACATGGCTCCCCAAATCAACACAGACTGTGGAAACTTCACACTGGACTTCAAGCATCTTGCAGTGTGTGCCTCCCATTCTTCCTCCATTCTCTGGGTCCTTGGTTTCCAAATGAGATGCAAAATTTGCTCTCATCAGAAAAGAAGACTTTGGACCACTGAGCAACTGACCAGGTCTGTTTCTTAGCCCAGGTAAGACGCTTCTGACGTTGTTTGTTGTTCAGGAGCGGCTTGACAAGAGGAATACGACATTTGAAGCCCATGTCCAGGACAATTATGACAAATCACAGCTTGAACGATCTCATAGATTAGTTTCACCTTTTAAGTTGCATTACTGAAATAAATGAACTTTTACACCATATTCAAATTTTTCGAATTTCACCTGTAGTTCAACACAGCATTGTGAAGGCTACCTCCTATGATGAAGGTGAACACAGGAGGTTGCACACTAGCAGGATCAAAAAGTGCTAGCAGGTGTATCAGAAAAAAAACCAATTCAAACATATTGCCACACTAAATGGATTGAGAAATAGGGGGATCCTTTGGATCCCCCTATCTTCACTTGGCTAGGGGGTTAACTGGCCCACTGATATCCTCACACATATGATGGGGATGTCAGTGGGTGGGGGGGGGTGACCCGGAGGCTTGGCTGACATTCAAGATGTCAGCCACCTCCAGGTTTAAATCCCGAGTCGGTGTCCCGATTAACTTTATACATGGCTGAAAAGGGGAGGATCTCACCTTTCCAGTGGTGCAAAAAGCATAGCCGTAGAGTGAATGGTTGGGGTGATAGAGGGCTCCAAAGGAGTCCCCCCTCCCCTTCCTTGGTTTCCAGCCGATGATGTCACCACGCAGCATGGTGACGTCATCGTGCCCGCCGGCCCCTCTAAAAAAGAGGGGCAGGCTTCCTCCCTGCCAGAACTCAGTGGGAGCCTGCAAGGGAGGTAAGTATCGGCGGGAGGGAGGTTAGGATGGTTACCATGTTACCATGTAGGTTACCATGTACATCGGCGGGTCTGTCATTTCATCTTCTCCTGCGACGCCCCTCAGCTAGGGGTGTTTCTTCAGCTCCCACTTCCTGAATATTCCCCACCTCCTATCAAAGCTTCACATGAACTACATTTTTTGCTCCATCTTGCCCACAGCCCCCCATGCACCCCACTACTTCACATACTCAGCTATTACCCTCACCTAGTGTGTCACCCCTCTCCTTAGATTGTAAGCTCTTTGGCATGGTTTGCTCTCCTACTGTTCTGTGTGTTTCACTTGTATGGACATTTGTTATTCTGCCTCTCCCTTTGTACAGCGCTATGAAACTTGTTAGCGCTTTATAAATACCTGTGACTGTATGAACTAACACAAGCTGTGCAGCTCAGGACGTCAGACTGGGGAAACCGAGGAACTGAATATTAGCATCTCTGCAACTGTGAAAGCAAAACAAACGTGCTGACTCGCTCACACCCTCACCGTGACTCGCACGCACGCTCACCCACTGACTCGCTCACCCGGTAACATGCTCACACACTGACACGCTCACACTCACACGCTCACTTACGCTCTTTCATGGTTAACATACTCCCTGTCTCACTCATAGCCCCTCACACAGTCACTTACTCTCACACTCTTTGTGCTGTCTCTTGTGCGAGCGCTCTCTCTCACTGCACTTTTCTTGTGCTCTCTCTGATTTATCTTGCCTTCTTTCTCTCTTTACCTTTTTTGCTGTCTCTGTGCTTTTCTTTGTCGTCCCTCTCTCTGCTGTCTCTCTTTCTTCCTGTGTGTGGATTTTTCCTTCCCTGTCTCTGCAGTAGCTGGGGTTGAAAGTTCAGCCCCGCCCTCCCCTCAGCTCACAGTGCAGGAGGGAGGTGGAGCTACTCACACGCACGTGCTCAGTGCGTTTTTGTTGTTTTCAATCTATTCCTAGGTATACACACTGATTTTATAACTAAACATACAAGAAAAAAACAAAGTACATGTAAGATATCAGCAACATCGAATAAACATATATATGGACATTTCATTTATTGGGGTAGTGGCCCTTTAAATGGTCGACCTTGTTTAATCTCAGAATTATGCACATCTCTGTATAGCGATTTATTGTTTTTATGTATAGTTGCCTTGTAATAAAAATTTATATCATGTATTTGTAATAAAAATTTATATCATGTATTTGTCACATTTATCAGGAAACGTTGTCACTGCTACAACATATTTCCTACGTTTTTGTACGTGTAATAAAGATGATACGTGTGTTTATTTTTACTATTGTCTGAAATAAAATCCAGCTTCATTCTGATTGATCTTGTTTTGTGTGGGCTACCAATCATTTCCTATGGCCTGTAAAGCCTGAGCCCCCACTTTGAGCTGGGAGGTTCTCGTTGCAGATGCGCCTCCTCATATGGACAGCGTCTGTCTGCGATGAGACGTTTTGACACAATTTATGCCCGGTGCCAAGCGAAGGTGATGGTTGCATTTTCCACAGTAGTCACAGGCCCAGATTGACTATTGGGCAAAGTAGGCACATGCCTAGAATTATACCTGATTTTCAAAAATAACAAACACTTCCTTAGAGATGCCTGAAATGAGAAGCAATCCATATTCATCAGGTGTAAAAGTTGCGTTCTCCTCTCCTCCCTGTTGTAGCTGCGCATCTTCAATGTCCTCCATTCTCTTGACTCAGCTCTGATTTATCGGTTTGCGCCTTGACAGTTACTAGACGACGCATGGGAGAGAAATGCTGAACCTTCAATGGTCAAAACGAAGAAACGTGACATTCAATAGGGATGCACCGATACCGTCATTTGTACTCATGCAAATGCCCCGATAGCCGGAAGCCAGCCCTGGCCCATATCCAACGGGCTGTGGATCTATCTCGATCACGAGTGTCGGAATATGTTGATCACTTACTACAGCCAATAGTGATTCAAACACCATCATATATTAAGGAAACAACGGCAGTTGTATGTGAACTTGATGACTTTATTTTAGCTGTATCTGATGTTCACTCCCTATTCACAATAATTTATTTATAAAGTTTTTTACCAGGAAGGATACATTGATATTTCTCTAGTTTTCAAGTATGTCCTGGGTTCAAGAACATTGAAATGTTACAGTTGTTACTGCTGGACGAAGCAGCCTATTCAGGTAGGGTGGCAGCTTCCCAGAAAAGCTCTTAAACACCAGCTTGGAAAGGTGAAGGGTGCGTTTAGACTCCAGCGACGGCCAGTTTAGCTCTTTTAACAGGTCACAATGGTGGGTCATGTAGCGCAAAGCGGCAGCATGAGTTATACAATGTAATAATTCCCCACCAATTGGGATGTGAGGAGACACAATATTTCCTTAAAGAACTTGGCAAATTTGAAGATGAACAAAATTAGTCATTGAATGGATTAAATTAATCCTGGAAAATAACTACTTCTGGTATGACAACAAATACTATTTACAATTTGACGGGGACTACTATGGGGACTAGGTTTGACCCCAGCTATGCTAATCTGTTCATGGCATAGTGGGAGAACCAGATGGTATGGACTGGTCATGGCTGGGGGCAACACCTGGTCCTGTATAAAAGATATATCGACGATATCCTGATAATATGGAGAGGAGAAGAACTGGGACTGCAAGAATTTATCTCCCATTTAAACAATCAATGGGGTATACACTTAGATTCCAAGATCAGTAAATCAAGAGTAGAATATCTTGACTTTGATATCTATGTTGAGAATGGAAACCTGAAGACCAGAACATATTTTAAAGAAGTCAACGTCAACAGCTATATAGGCGTGGATAGTGAACATTATCCACCCTGGTTAAAAGCAGTGACCAATGATGAGACTCTGTCGAAATTGTACTAAAATCGAAGAATTTTATAAACAAGATAAATAATAGAAGACTTAAAAGAGGATTATAATGAAGATTTAGAAAGAATAAAGAAAGAGATACAGTAAGTGGATAGAAGCACATTATTACAGCATGGGAATAGGCAAGAAGAATCTGACCCAACATTACCAATAGTCTTAGATTATAATACAGGCAATAAGAACATTAAAAGAGCTATTCAGAAGTATTGGCCTCTACTGACAGATGACCCTATAATTGAAAATCTAATACCGGAACAACCAAGGGTTATTTTCAGAGGGGGGCTAATCTGAAACAGAAACCAGTTACGAGCGATTTACGAGAAGAGAGAGAACAAATTAATTGGTTTGTACTCACTCCAGGATACTATGGATGTCGAGACTGTATAAGTTGTCGTAAAACGGGGAATAAAAAAGAGACCTATTGATCAATTTAGATCAAATGGGAATAAATTCAAGATCAGAGATAAAATAATGTGTTACTCCAAATACGTCATATACGCTTTGAAGTGTCCCTGTGTATAAATATTATGTGGGGAAGATGAAAAGAGCACTCCAAGTTCGAATAAACAAACACCTTAAAAACATTGCCAAAGGCTATGAAAAACATAACGTCTCAAATCATTACCGTATTAAACACGGAAATGACCCCAAGGGATTACTATTCTTTGGGATCGCAAAGATCAAGAGGGACTAGAGAGGGGAAGATCTTGACCTGAAACTGTCTAAAGCAGAAATGAGATGGATCTTCCGACTCAACAAGCTAGAACCAAGAGGCCTGAATGCGGAATTTGAAACCTGTCATTTGTTATATTATTGTAGACAACTCGTGAAAAGCAGATTACTTTAACAGAAACTTAATTGATTCCACTACAATAACATTTTAAGAGCCTCCATATAATTGAAGATGATCTCTTCGATATTAGCATAAAATTGTCATTTATATATAGATATATCGAAGAGAATAGAGGATAGATATACACTATATTGCCAAAAGTATTCGCTCACCTGCCTTGACTCGCATATGTATGGGTGAGCGAATACTTTTCGCAATATAGTGTATATAATTTCATATTTTATATTTACACTATATTCTGTGGTGTGCAGTAATAATAGATATATGCTATATTTAGGGTCTATTTTAATGTCACTGAATAAGAATGACAATAATACCGTAGACTTACTAGAACTCTCTTTCTCCCATAGTCTTTTCTTAGGGAATAGAAAAATAAACGTTTTTAGAATTGAATGTGATTACTGTAACTGACAATATTCTAATGGGGACCTCCTCTCCCCCTTCTCACACTTTTAATGGTTAACAATGTGTGCCTTGACAAGATTCGGGCAGTGAATGTATCAGCAGCGAGATTGAGAAACCGGACTGGAAGTAAGTGGAGGTCAACGTGGAACGCAAACTGGAACCTACCGTGTTTCCCCGAAAATAGGACCTACCCCGAAAACGACCTAGTGGGTTTTGTGAACTACTAAAAATATAAGACCTACCCCCAAAAATAAGACCTAGTTGAGACCAGCTTGAGGAGCCGCGGGGTGGAATTGCCGGTGCCAGAGGCTGCATTACCATTTGTATGTTGAGCAGGATTATTCGATTCACCTCCTTATTGGAATAC